>JAVQJD010067467.1:0-19009 GCA_036023655.1 Nannoperca australis
CTAGTTTTTTGGTGTGTTTTTTTGATTGTTTTATAGAGATAGTTATTGAGAGAGATTTAGAGAGAGAGAGAGAGAGAGAGAGAGAGAGAGAGAGAGAGAGAGAGAGAGAGAAAGAGAGAAGAGAAAACCAACATATGCACAGCCATGAATCCGAGTCATTTTCGGTTCCGTCTTTGGGGAATTGTTCTATTTTTCCACAGTGGGGCAGATTTATGTTAGCCTTTTTTATGTCTCTGCCAGCAGTCTGAGGGATTGTTGAGCAGTGAGCACTGCCTTGCTTGTGATCTGCAGCAGCTCTGCTCACAGGTAGGAAAAACATCTTCTGCTACCTGTTAGCTTAGCTTATTCAATAACCTGGGTGACCTGTTTCCAACTTAACTAAGTATATTTACTCAAGTATTGTACTTAAGTGCAATTTTGAGGTCCATTTAATGCAACATTATCTGTACTTCAATACATTTCAAAGCAAGATATTGTGTTTATTAATCTACTATATTTAGAATGTTTAGAACTACAGGTATCAATTGATTTACAGATTATTATTTAATGTACAAAACACACATAATCAGCTTATAAAATATGATACACTGTTGAATAAACTAAAGCATATAAAGTAATTAAAAGCTCCACCTCAATGAGCTGCAACATTAAAATGCTGCTGACACACCAATGCATTAGCAAAAAGAATCCATTATTACACAGTGTAACAGAGGAGCCATTCTGCTGCATCATCAGTACTTTAACTGTAATATTCCAGTACTACATTTTGAATACAGTAGTTTTACTTGAGAAATTTCACATTGGGGTATTGATACTTTTACTTAAGTAAATTATCATAATACTTCCACTACTGCCAGTCAGTGAGTTAAGCTAGGCTAATATGGGCTCAGATGATTGATAAATAAAGCATGTAGTTGTAAATCACGCTTTGTAAACCTGTATACCAACATGCATCTGTTTATGTATGACTTCAGTGTCACTCAGTGTGGGAACTTTGAGATTCAGACAAATCATCTATAAATCTTTTCTACACATTCACAACCTTAAATTTCTTCAGCATTGCCCCCCCATTTCCTGATCCCCCCCATTTATGAACATCAATTCACAAGCTCACAATCTCATCAACTCTAATTTAAGCCCATAGGATGAGCTCATGATTCAGGATACCATGAAAACTGCATGTGGGGATATAAAAAAGAAATTATCCACCTCTAGATAAGGAGAAAATACCAAACTATCCCTTTAACTTGAGCTCTGAATCCTTTGCAGATGTAGAGATGAACCTTTACCTCACAGCCATTGATGTCCAGATGAAGGTCATTGATATGAGGATTGGAGGTTAACCCCACCAGGAGAGCCCTGTGGAGACAGGAAGTATGGCGGTGAGTGACGGAGAAGAGGCAAAGCAATGTGGGGTCGGGCAGCTCAGCCGAGAATATCCACATGCTTCAAATCAGCCTTGATTGTAGAAGAGTTTGGATAAAAGGGAGCAGGTTTGGAAAGAGAATAAGAGGTGACGTTGCGAGTACCTCAGAACATCAGGGGGCAGCTTCATAGACGCCAGGCTGACATAAGTGAGACTGAAGGCCGAGCTGAAGAACTGACGGAACAGCGGCAGTGTGTCCTTCACTTTTCTATTGGATAAAAAAAAACGCACACACAAGAGATGAAAGAGAGGAGACGTAGAAGTGAGGAGATAATAAAGAGAGTGGGATGGGACGAGGCCAGCCACACAAAAGATATAAAGTCACATTGTTGACATGCTGGGTAAATATGAGTGCAGCGCTGAGCACAGAGTACTGACACAGACTGAGAAGCATAGTAAATATTGCTTTGGTTTAAGAGGAGGGAGCGAGTGGGGTCAAATGATAGATAGCTCTGCTTAAATATTCATGAGTCTTATCTATGCAGACAGCACAGAGAGTTCTGGTTTTAAACAGCAGCAGACACACCCACAGAGAGGCAGCACAATGTTCCAGTGATTCCCACAAAGCTCATTTCTGATTCCCCATTAAGCAAGAGTTGGAGATAATGAAGAAAAAGGGAGATAGAGAGGGAGAGGGAGGATGGCGAGAGAGGAGAGATGAGGCCTTTAAGGTGAAATAATGATGATACAGTCCTAGATTTGGATTTGCAGCTGCCTTTATTGTTTAGGTAATCTTAAAGATATGACTAACCTGTGGGAGAAGGAATTTTTGGAAAGATTCAGAAAGGAAAGATCAGCGCAACACCCCCTCAGAAGAGCCCCAAATAGCTGCATGAGACACAGGGTGGAGACGGTTAATCTGGGCTGAGCATTATACAGACAGAAGTGCATTTATTTTCAATGCTGCACATACACATTTGATCATCCCAGGACGTTAAATACTTACAGAGTCCACGGTGCAATCTGTGCCTGACAGATCCAAATGGACCAGGCAGTTGGGCTGAGACAAGAACAGATACAAGTTCTGGAAAGAGAAAGCGAACAAGAGAGAGGGGGACGTCATATTAAGTAATAAATGGAGCAGTATGTTTTGTTTCCAGATGGGTTGTGCGTTCTGACCGAGGAATCCTCCCCCGAGAGGACACCGGGGTTTTTGCTCAGGTCCAGGTGCAGGAGAGAGTTGGAGTACTCGTCGCTGGAGCACAGAGCCTGAGAGAGAGACACCACTCCTGGGAGAGAGAGAGACGGATAAAAGAAAAAAGAGACAAATGGGAGGAGGGAGGGGGGTGAAGTTGTACAACATTAAAAGACAGAGAACACTCAAAACATTTTGTGTCCTTCATTATTCATACATGACTGCAGCAGCAAGTATCAGTGCATGTAATGGGAAGCAGTGTCTGCCTGCTTCGATGTAATATTTAAATTCTCCACTGGGTACACGATGAGATGAGATAGTAAGAGGAGGCATGCTGCCTGCAGGGCAGCACGAGACAAAATAAGTCAATATGGAGTCGTAGCACGGCCAAAACATGAAACAAAGCTCTTTAGGAAGGAGAATTATCTCGGGCTTTGGAGGTTTGATACTCCCTAATCTATAATCAAACTCAAACTCTGAGAGCCGCTTTATAAACTGCAGCTTTATAAAAACTGTTAATTAATCAATTTCCACCTAATTCTGGTGAGCTACTGTCTTACGTTGTAGGCTATCCTGCAAACTGTGTTCACACTGTACTGACACAGCTGAGCTGCAGGAAATAGAGAGAGAGACAGGTCCAAACCTTTGGAAGTGAGTGAGGTCTTGGAGAGGTTGAGGAGACGCAGACCCTTGCTGAGGCGACACACCTGCTGGATTAAGTTGGACACACCTGCAGATACACACAAGATGCGTGAAAATGGAGTTAGAGAACGCAGCCTTGCAATGTTCTTGCAACTTCTATAGTAAATACTTAATATGGGCTCCCGAGTTAAATGCTGAGGTGTCAGGTATGGTTTGAAATGAGAGACCATTTTGATCACAGAAGTGGTATCATAAACGTAGGTGCTGCTTTTCCAGAACTTAAGTGAATAAAATCTAAAACCAGATCTGTCCTTGGCCAGCTTTGATTGTCTTCCTGTAGCCACCAAAGATGAGTAACGTGGAGCCAAAAACATTACTATACACTGTTCTTGACTATTTCAAGATATCTGTTTTAACCTATTAATTGTTCATCCATTGAATTAATTCATCTTTTAATAGGGCAACCATCCCTCTCTTTTTTATTTTTTTTATTTTGTAGGTATGTATGTTGTTTTTGTGGTACTGTTATCTTATTATGTCTTTTCTGATGATTTGTGAAATAGAAAAAAATGAAAAATGTAACCAAAAAGGTATCAGAAGTCCTGAACACAGTCTGTCACTCCTCATTTATAATGTTCCATTTAATAAACCTAATTCAGGTAAGATTTAGACCAATGAGAGACAGTAAAAGCAGGATTTTAGAGTGTCTTTCTTTGGTTATTTTTCCACAGTATCTGCGGGGCTTTGATGTTCTTTGACTGAACTTGAACATCAGGTTGGAAGCAGCTACAGAGAGGCGTGATAACTAAATTAGACAACTGATATCTTTGTACCTTGGTTGTCCAGTGAGTTGTGGGCCAGGTTGAGCGAGTGGATGACAGAAGCAGGGTTCTCTGAAAGAGCGGCTGACATCTTCTGTGGAAAGTCTCTGTAAAGTTGGTCCATTGTTTTGTACAGAAAATACACAAGTTGTAAAAACAAGAAGAACATTGAAAAATGCCCTGTAGACATTTCGGTGATTGAGGGGAAACTCACGATTTTAACCCAGCGTTCTCCAGAGTGATCTCCTCCAGGCTGGAGGATTTGCTGACCGTGTGCAGGACCTGCTCTGTGACCTCTGACCCCTTAAGGAAACAGGAAACATTAAAGTTAAAGCCTCTTTTAATAACTCAACAAAAACACTGCAGAGAAAACCAGAGAGGTTTATGCTTACTATGCGCAGGTCTTTGCAGTACAGTTTAGTGAACCAGGTGTTGTATGCCATTGATGCAACAATCACCGCCAAATCCCTGTAAAAGATAGCACTGAGGTAAATGAGCTAACCTATTTTGGAAGAAATAATGTCTGACCACCCTTCGTCCCTCACCTGCTCTCCAGGTGGCTGAAGTCCAGCAGGTTAAACTCTCGGTTGTCCTGGGAGTGATAGATGGTGTCCACATCCTAGGAGCAACATTACCCATGAGCCTGTGTGCTGTAGTATATGACCCCCTCATTTTGTGCACAGGGCTGTACATAACACTCAAAAGCACTCACAGCGACACAGGCACAGTCCCACAGCTCTTACCCACTGCACTTCCTCCTTGCAGCTGATGCCATTATAGTCGCAGAGAGCGGAGTACGTCTCTGAGAAGCCTCCTGAGAAACGCAGGCAGGAGGAAAAAACAAGAGAGAGAGAGAGAGAGAGAGAAAATGAATGAGTTGAAACAGCTGCTTCCTTCGGCTAGAACAGGAGAGAAAATGGAGGAAAATGCACACAGAAACATTTGTCCAAATTATCAATCTTTTATTTGTGTGACAGAACACTTTAAAAAGAACATCTGTGAGACCATTTGTGAAGTCTGTGTGAACCAACTTCCTCCCGAGTCAGCCAATTTGTGTGCATGTGCCCCTGTGTGTGTTTGTGGCTGCACGTGCATGCAAGTGTGCGATTTTCCCATGGTTGATGATAATGTCTCTTTTACCACAGGCCCTCTGGGTTTCTACGGAAGTCTCCGAGCTGGGTGAATACTTCCTGCTTCCCTCAGAAAGGTCACTGTCCGAATGACAGATGGAAGGGCTGCAAAGATAAAAGGAACACAGATGCAGGGGACTCATTTATCTTTTGATGACTGCGTAAATAAAGGTCATTGTTCTTTAAACTGTCTGATGATCTACCACTGTACAGTGTGTGATTCCTTCTTTGAGAAGGAGACACTTACGCAAAAATGGAGTTGTTGAATATTCGAGACAGAGCGAAGTTAATATGGCTGACCACATGATTGAGGTGTTCGCGTGACTCAAACCTCAGGGAGTAGCTGGACTTGTCAGTGTCAATAACAACCTGCACAGAAAATGGAACCGTATGAAAATTATTGGCGGGACTGGGGTTGAATCTTATAAATCACTTTTTGAAAAAGCAAGGTCCTCCCTATATATATTACTGGACCATCCTTTTGACTTAGGAAAACAAACAAACAACACCCTCTCCTAATATCTCAAAATATAGTACTGGCTTTGTTCGTTTCACCATTAATAACTAAAAGGGAGTTCAAATTAAAAGACCTTCCCTTGCTCTACCAAAAACAACCTTTTTTTTAAACCAACCTTACCTTTAGCAAAAAGACAGAAACAATACAAAATCTGCCTTTTCTGACCTCCCCTGCCACATTATAATTTCCATCAGTTTATCTTGTTGCCAGGAGAGAAAAACCTAATAAAAGAGAATTGACTGTCACTGTAGCTGTTTTGATAAATGCTTTAAATGCATTTTGTCATTCCTTGAAGGCCAAAGTGAAGTAACCACTCCATTGTATGATAATGAATTAGTTATAACAATGGCGCAGAGTCCATACAGAGTTCAGAACTAATGTTAAAATTCACCTGGTGCTCAGGGTGGGAATTCAAAGCTCGAATCTCCAAGAAGTTGAATGTGGTTTCTACCTGTTGTCACAGATACAGTTGACAGAGTGGAGATTATAGCAGGCGTTGTGAAAGACAGAGCTTCATACTGTACAGAAACAGGAAATAGAGAGCAGTAAGAAGTACCTTAGCGGGAATCTTTGGCGCCAGGAAATAAAGACGCCATGTTGTGAGGACCTAAAAAAAGAGATTAAAGCAAATTCAATCAAGATTACGGAAAAGTTCACTGCACAGTCACACTCCCCATGGGGAGAAAATAGTCCCAGGAGTTTCCATGGCAATGATGAGAGGGAAATGAGGAGTCCCTTCTATATTCACGTATTGATCCAGCTAAAAGCACTCTGTGTCAGAGACATGTTGTCTAACATTAATAGATTAACATACTGCGATACCGGCTGAGAAGAAATGACATGTTGCAACATTTGAATCACATTCTCACAAGCATAAGATGTCATTTCATTAACATTACATTATGTCTGTTGTGGGCAAACATGAAAGAGGCTCATATATTTAATTTGAGACGTACAGTATGGCTTTAGGCTCAACAGGCAATCATTTCTGCTCAGCATCTCCCCCAGATCGTTAATATCAGAATCTAAAGGGAAGAACCAGCTATTTTCAGAAGTAAATTATGTTATTCTCCACATTTCAAGCCATGGGATCTGTTCCAGAGCCAGAAATGCCGGCCATGCTGGGTCAGGATGCCAAATTAGCATTTTTGCTACACTACTGTACCTCCGCTAATTTGCTGTCTGCCGTCTAAAGTGTGTGGGATCATCTTTATTGCAATGCAAAGTTGATGGGGGTTTGGACGTGACTGGCAATTTTAAAGCAAATTGAGAGCTTATTTTCTGCATCTCCATCTGAACGAGCACACGCAGCATTTCTGCGTCTGCACCTACTTATTCTTGGCATGGAAACATTTGTGTCGTGCAGCTGTTGGATAAATATAAGAACAGTGATTCTTTGGCATTTGGCTGCTCTCCACCAGCCCAAGTACTGCCCTCTGCTCTTTTTCTTCTCCTCTTCTGCTCTGTCGCTCCCAATCACTCACTCTGTTCTCTCTGATGGCCCTGCTAAAACACTCCCTCAGGACACAGTACCCCCCCACCAACCCCCCACCCCTCCTCGATGAAAAGCAGTAATTAAATTACAGCTGTTCCACTCAACTGTTGTGTTTTTGAGAGAGGAGCTTGACACAGGCCTGTGAGACCCACACACTGACAGCCTCTTACACCCACTCAGCGAGTGAGGTATCTAAAATGTAGCCACTGAAAATGTGCACGTGAGATGGAGGGGGAGCGGGGGGTGGGGGTCTGAAGGAGTTGATTAAAAAGACGAGATTGTATCACATTACGTTGATGAGTCGGGGTTACGGGTGGTAGTTAAGAGTAAACAGGAATAAATCATGCTCAGGCAGCAGGCAGGAGAGAGAGACTTATCAAAGTATTCCACATCAAAGAGAGACCACACACACATCATGCTTGTTGTGGCGTGTAATTATGCAGGAGAGCTGCTACAGGACAGACATTCTAATTGTCTTTTGTTTGACTCTGGCCTCTTTAAGAAATCATCAAGATAAATTCATGTGACCTGCAGCGACAGAGCAAGACCCCCAGTCACGACCTTAAAGAAGGTTCTACTCCTCCAGCCTCTGTGAAATATGGACACAAAACCGTAACACGTTTAAGCTCCCTTTTCCCCAATCGCAAACTCCAGTGCGCTCTGATCAAACCCCAATCTATTTTTATGTCTTCTATGCAGACCCAGCGGGAGCGAGAACTCTTGCTTTCCAGTTCAGCTTTTAAGAGGAAGCAGTAAATGAGCCAAGGATTGGAAAGAGATTATTGGAAAGATGTTTCTGGCAGATAGACATATCAAAGTGTTAGAATATCAAAGACTATACATGCAGAAACTCTCCTAAGTACCACACGACGAATCATTAAAGCATCCATTGAGTGGAAGCGTTGCTCTGCCACTTGCTCGGCTGGGGATGAAAGCTCATCGGGGGATTGCAGGAGGGGAAACAGAGTCACTAGTCTTTAAAACAGTATAAAAACTATACTGATGTCACTGCAGCTGGAATGGGAATTGTGTAAGATCTTGCCCATACAGACATGAGGTTTAGCTGCTGCAATAAAAGGAGCAGACAATCAACAAAACCTGCTCTGCACAGTGTATGCGTATTAGCCGTGTGGACGAGCTCCGGCAAGCAGTGCTTCCTGCACATATTTAAGTTCATTCTGCAAATACAGGAACTCTTTCAGAGTCCAGTCTAAGTTCTGGCCCATAGTGTAAGAGCTGATTGCCCCAGATTTGATCCAGATAGCTGGCCGAGCTTCACTCACTCTAACAGAGATTTTATATCTCTGCCCCATATTCTCTGATGAAAGCAACCCAGAATCAAAGGCTGTGAGCTGCTCGGCCCCCCTACTGTCTCCACAGTGGGGCTCACAGACACTGAGGAGTCCACAGCCACTCCCACAGATACTGTCTATCCAATATGCATCCCGACAGGCCGCCAGCAGCAGTCACAGAAGAAGGGCATGCAGTTGCAATACAGTTAGTAAGTATTCACAGAAGCAATCTGTTACATATCCATTAATACTGCAGCGGAGGTTAACATCAAAGATACTGTACATACATGATGCATCAGACTGCTTATGTTGCAGGATTAAGGTGTTCTTCAGCATCCCATTAAACCCATTAAAAACAACGCAGCCCTCAGTGAACAGACAAAAAGCAGCAACTTACCAGTATTCTGTCCTCGGTTTTGCCATTTTTAGCGTCAAGCTTTATGCCATGAACAAACTTGATGGATGACTTATCAATAAGCTTCCTGATGCTTTCTGTGGACAAAAACCACAACATACAAACATTTTAAAGAAATATGCGCAAACAGGGCTCTCATTCTCTCTGTTTCAGTCTTTTAAAGGACCAAACCAGCATGTGTGCATGTTTAATAGCATTTAATACAAAAACAAAGTACTGCTGAGCATTTTTCAGAACTCGCTGTAGTCTCTGAGTTTTGTTTTGGGGTTTTCCTACAGTAAAGATACACTGGTTTCAGTATAAACAATCAACTTGCAGAGACAATGCAACAATAACATTCGTTTGACAAAAATAAAAAGGGCTGTGATGTTGTAGCATCTCTTGTCTATGCAAGTAGATTTTCAGATCACACCAGAATTTCATTCCAAAACAGCTAAAACACATTTAAAATCACTTCGGATAGCTGGTACTAATATTTATACATATTTCGTAGCAAATGGTCTGAGACAGGGAAACCCAGGTGTTCTAGGGGTTAAGATACTGACTATAAACTGCAATGTCCCTGGTTTGAGATCAGTGATCTTTGTGAATGTCATTCCCCACCTCTCTATATCGCCTCGTTTCCTGTAATCTCACTACAATCAAATCTCTAATAAAAGGCATAAAAAAGCCCCCCAAATACTTTAAATCTTCCAAAACATCAGGATGGTTATTTGAGGTAAGATCACAACACAAATCAAATGAGTCAAAATCAAACTGCACTAGACCAGCTCGACCTTTGGGTAGACAGGCCTGTATTCATGTCTTTATCTAATATCGAAGGGAAACGTCGGGCTTGTCATTTGAACAGACCTGTCGTGGCATTTCAGATGAAAATCCTGATGATTGTAAATGAGTTAAAAACCTATTAAATGCAAAATGATTCAATCTACACATCACACTGAAGCAAAAAGAATGATTGGGTTTTATGTTGTGCTTTGAAACACAGGGGCATTTAGTGAGGAGTTGCCTGCATTAATCACAGATTACACTACACTCACCGGCCACTTTATTAGGTACACCTGCTCATTAATGCAAATTAATCACATGGCAGCAACTCAATGCATTTAGGCATGTAGACATGGTCAAGACAATCTGCTGAAGTGCTGAAGAACTGAGCATCAGCATGTGGAAGAACTGTGATTTAAGTGACTTTGAATGTGGCATAGTTGTTGGTGCCAGACAGGCTAGTCTGAGTTTTTCAGAAACTGCTGATCTACTGCTATTTTCAAGCACAACTACCTCCAAGGTTTACATAGAATGTTTCAAAAAAGAGAAAATATCCAGTGAGCGGCAGTTCTGCGGGCGAAAGTTTCTTGTTGATGCCAGAGGTGAGAGGAGAATGGCCAGACTGGTTCGAGCTGATAGAAAGGCAACAGTAACTCAAATAACCACTTGTAACAAGAGCATCTCTGAACACGTCAAGCCTTGAAGCAGATGGACTACAGCAGCAGGAGACCACACCAGGTACCACTCCTGTCAGCTCAGAACAGGAAGCTGAAGCTGCAGTTCACATGGGCTCACCAAAATTGGACGATAGAAGATTTGAAAAACGTTGCCTGGTCTGATGAGTCTCGATGACTGCTGCAACATTCGGATGGTCGGGTCAAAATTTGGCTAAACAACATCAAAGCATGGATCCATCTTGCTTTGTATCAACGTTTCAGGCTGATGGTGGTGGTGTGATGGTGGGGAGGATATTTCCTTGGCACACTTGGAGTATTGTTGCTGACCATGCCCATCACTTTATGACCACAATCTTCTGATGGCTACTTCCAGCAGGATAACGCGCCATGTCACAAAGCTCAAATCATCTCAAACTGGTTTCTTTAATTTGACAATGAGTTCACTGAACTCAAGTGGCCTCCACAGTCGCCAGATCTCAATTCAATAGAGCACCTTTGAGACACGGTGGAACTGGAGATTTGCATCATGGATGTGCAGCCGACAAATCTGCAGCAACTGCGTGACGCTATCATGTCAGTATGGACCAAAATCTCTGAGGAATGTTTCCAGCGCCTTGTTGAATCTGTGCCACAAAGAATTAAAGCAGTTCTGAAGGCAAAAGGGGGTCCAACCCCCACAGAAATTGACTTCTGTGTTGCTTAGTGAGTTTGGCACAATGCTGTCACCAAGCCACTCTATCGTGTGGTATCCTCAAAATGGTTCACAACAAGCATCAGTGTAATTTTCTTCCTCGCAAGAGCATCATGACACATGCGAGCATCGGTGTCCGTGATTCACCGAGAACTGTTCCTGTCAAGCAGCATCAACTTCACTGCTGTGACCCCTAACATGTATAGAGCACATAACCTGCATGCTGCGCCAGAGGAAGTGTCTTACTCACAGGGTCGGAGCACACGGCACAGACACACTATCACTGAAACATACAGTCACTGGCAGGAATTACTTGATTTAGCCCCCCCTCCATTACAGGGGCTGCACAGCAGACTGAAGACTGCAAGAGCAGATCGATACTAAAGCCGGGACGGTGGGATCTCTCAGTCACACCAGAGAGTTAAGCAAGTGAAGCAGCTGCACATAAGTCTCTGTGAAGCAAAACTCTAAGCGGTGGAATGTAGTTAAGTATATTCACTCAAGTACTTCAGTTGTACTTAACTAGAATATTTCTGTTTTATGCTACTTTTTACTTCTCTTCTACTCCACTACATTTGTCTGTCAGCAATAGTTAGTTTGCAAAGGAAGATTTTACATGCAAACATGATCAATTAATAAAATATGATGAATTATAGAATAAACTACCTAACAGTATAGGAAGTAGTTAAAAGTACCATCACTTTAACTAGCTGCAACATTAAAATGCTGCTTACACATTAACGCATCAGTGTTAATAATCCAATAATATTATGAAATACTGCGCTACAAAATGAGTGTATTTTTTGACACTTCAGCTACATTTTGCTGACAATGCTTTTGTACTTTAACTCACTTTATTAGCTTGTGATCTTTATATTGTAGTATTGCAACTTTTACTTAAGTAAAATATATGAATACTTCTTCCACTACTGTTCAAATGTACATTGCAGCGCATAGCAGCATCTGAGAATTAGTATGTTAAAAGAAAGAGCTTACTTTCCAAGCCTCAAAACATACATTTTCTAAAAAAACAAATAGGTGCCAGTTCATTGAGAGTTTTGAGAAGCAGAGATGGAAACACTGATTAAAAAACAAAACAATAATCTGAGCCCATCCAGAGAAGAGATCCGGACTGTAGTCTCATTCAGGTGACCTTGTGCAGGCCTGCAGGCCACCAGGGCCACCGTGGCCCCGGTGCTCCACCTGTCAGTCAGTGCAGGCAGGGCGGGAGAAGGCGGTACAGCCACGCAGCAGGTGACTGAATGAAGAGGCAGGGATTCCACTGGATTAATCATCAGGGTGCGCCTAATAGAGCCATTAGGAGTAATTAACACAGCAGCAGAGTCCCGTATATCCTGAGCATGTGTGGAGTGTGTGTCTGTGTGTGTTTGTGCGCGTGCGCTGCGCTTGTGCACGATATGCAATCCAAGGCTGTGCTGTGACTTTGACATGTGTGAGCTGTTGCTATTTGAGAAAAAACGAATAAATATTTGTGCATTCTGTCGCGCTGTTGGGTTTGACTAGCTCATGCGTTTCTGTTGGCAAGAGAAGGTGAACATCTGCCTTGATCACTCCCCCTGTCTTCACTTTGCCGCGCACGCGCGCACGTGCACACGCGCAATCACTATAGCGCTCTAGATGGTTAGGCTGCAGAAAAACATAAAATACAACTCAAGGGTTCAGGTTAAGAGAGGGGAAAAACCATACTCCGAAATAGTTGTGTTGGCAAAAATGTGCAGGGAACCAAACGCTATGAGACCCACTAGTACACACCATAATTTCCACAACGCCCCTTTTCCTCTCTGGCCTAAGGCTGGGGGGTTTTATTACCTGAACCTCCCCGAGGGGCAGATTTAAAACAAGGTATATTACCCTGCACTGTAAATAATGCATCCGTACACTGACTCGTTCAAATGCACTAAGAAAGGAAAAAGCCACGAAAAGCTTTTGTAAAATGTAAAGGTGTAGCTCATGATCATCCAATGCGTCTGCTCGGTCGCAGCCTCCGCCAGGCGCGCGGAGGAAAAGCATCCCGAGCATGAACGCAGACACGCCGGGGGTGACCGCGGATACAGACCGCAACAAACCGAACGCGGAACAAAATAAGCAAGCGGCAGTCTTTACCCACCTGTCATATCCTTGCTCACACTTACGAAACCAGAGGCAGTGATCTCTTTAGAAGCCATGTCTGTTCCGCTCTCCTATCGCCACCCCTCCTCCTCCTCCACCTCTTCCCCACTGGCTCTCCTCCTTCTCTCTCTCTCTCCCTCTCTTCTCTCTCAGAAATGGACGAAAAGGATGCTCTCTCTCCCAGGCATTCCAGCAGAGCATCCGGCTGCCCGACGCGCGTCCTGGAAGAAAGCCTGTGAATGTTGGGAGGCTGGATGTGGGAGCGACGGGAGGTGGAGGGAGGGCCAGAGAGGTGGAGGGAGGGGTGATGAGGAGAAGGCGGGGATGATGGGCCAGCTGTAGATACCTGTGAAAGCACAGAGCACGCACAAGTTTCATAGGAAATACACTGAAGTTTGGTTGCAAAAAGTTCAAGGTGCAGCCGAAACTCAAACTAGACTCTAGATGCTTTTTATACTAGATTTTTTTTGTTGATTCTACCACATAAGATTATGATGAGCAATAATTGCTTTCTAGTAGTAGTTCTGGGTCTTGCATCATCAGACATAATAAAAGTAGGCTAGCAAGAGAGACAGCCATGCTAGCAGCTATGTGAGGATGCCTACTCCTGCTGTTGCTTTGAGCTAAATGCTAATGTCAGCAATGCAATGCAATGCTAACATGCTGATGTGAAAGTCCAACAGAAATCACATTTAATCATCACTTTTTGTAAAAGGGAGAAAAAATGTGTTTAGGGGAAAAATGGCGTGTTGGTGTGTTTGATTGACAGCAGCTGGCAGGCTGAGCCCCTGCAGGGGAAGGAGAGACAAAGTAAACAAACTTGCCTGTAGCCTACCTGTCATGGACAGACAGCATGTTGTTAATGGTGTTGAAGAGTAAGGACCACACCAGTATCTAACAGGACAGAAGAGACATTTGCAGGTACTTTTACATGTTGCTGCAGCTGAGCAGCTAATTAGCTATCTAGCCTGCAAACTAGATGTTCGTACCAAACGTCCTGACAATCCATCCAATAGTTGATATAATCACTTAAAACCACACATGTGAACCTCATAGCAGCGCTAAAAGGAAAAGTTAGGAAATCAGTAGGATACATCGTTTGGGCACCATGAATGCCTGTACAAAATGTTGTCCAAATCCGCCCAGTAGCACCTACTGGTGGCGTTAAAAAAAAAGCCAGGGGATCACCAAAGTCGTTAGGATCCATCCTCTGGGGACCATGGATCTGTATAAAATTCCATGGCAACATATTCAGCTGTTGTTATCTTAGTCTGGACCAAAGTGGTGTACAGACTGACAGACGTTGCTATTCATAGAACCAAAGTACTAGTGTGGCTTTAAATAAATAACAGTTATAACTGGGGGCTATGATTCCCCTCATTTAATTTACCAAAACTGTATGTGAGTGTAACTGATTGCATTAAACTGGATAAAATGAAATGCTCCCCAAAGAGCAAATAAGCATCAACATCAGCAAATACTGGGAAGAAAAGTTGGATAAAAATAGAGGAAACAATGGACGACCTGAGTAAGAAGATATGTAGGCATAAAACTGTCAAAAGCAGACATTCATTTCAGCATTGGCAGGATGTATAATACCAGCAGCATCATTTGGGACTAAACTAATTGAGAAAATGTGAAAAATGTGTATGAGGTAGGTTTTGTAGGTCACAAATGATGATAGTGATTAGGATGGCAGCAGAGGAAATCTGTAAAACTGCTTGTTGATAGTTAATTTGTTGTTTTGTGGTTTGGGATCTTAACCTCTCTACCTTTCTGCCTGTCCCTGGAATCTGCCGTATGGTGGCTCCGCCCGTTAATTGGTTGACAGAGGAAGGAAATGTCTCCACCAAGATGACCATCTCTGTCTGTGGTTTGCTTTGATACTCAGTCGAAACTCCTCCTGAGAGAGATACTAATATTCTCTGTCTCTTAACTTCTAAAATCAAAAGGTTTTGGAAAATAGCTACAGACTTCTGAAATATACGTCATTTTAAGTGATGGAAATCTTAAAAACATAATTATTGTGACGTTCTCTCTTTTTATTAAGGATCACAGAGGAGCTGCACATCTAATTTTGGACATTGAACAGAATGAACAGCATCCTTATCTCCTCACTGCTGGGTGAGTGTCACAGATAATACCTGATTGACTGACACACACTTGTCTCTTTTTTAACCTGTGAAAAACTGCTTTCAGGCAGGCCTCTGCTGAGAAGACTCATATTTTCATTTTTATAATTTTTTTATATTCTACTGGGGGGAAAATGGTGTCCAAGTATTTTAGGAAGTATCTGCGTTCAGCTGTCAGAGCAGTGCTGACTTAGACCCGAAGCTGTACTCCATTATTATTTGATGCAGATATCAGTATATCAGTATGGTATGCAGGGTTATAAATTTTACTGGGCTGTAAGCCTGCAGCTGGGGTTCTCAGACAGCACTAAATTAAAATTATGTGCACCAGCCAGAATCAGAATAGGGCTAATGGAAATGATTTTGACAGGGCTTCTGAATCGTTGTGTTGACAGTTCCATCCTTGACAGCTATGAGTTATGTTCAAAACTGTATGACTATATCATTAGTACTATGTTACACTACTGTATCTGTGCATATGGTGTCTAACAGGAAAACATAGAAAATGTGTGTGCATTCCTTCTGTTCCCATGGGGATGGTAACCGTCTAAACACTCTCATTAAGGAACAGGAAGCTCTTCTCTCTGTCACACTGTGTGGCAGCACTGTGACTCTGAGTGTGTGTGTGCGTCTGTGTGTGTTATTTACAGTAAATGAAGTGACTTGGATGGTTTGTGTCTTTATAGAAATGTCTCTGCAGAATTAGAGATTGTTGTTATGTTTTACAAACACTAGTTTATTACGGTTAGATGTATTAAAGCTGCCTGTGGAAATGAACTATTTCAATTTTAACCTAATATTGTCTTGGTTATATAATTCAAAATCAGCAGTGGACCATAACTGACTATCTGGTGTGCCGTCATGTGGGAACAAACCATCTGAGCTGCCTGTGGTGTTACTCCTGATTGGCAGAGTACCCAAAATGCAACTGATGGGGCAGGAACAAGCTGTGGTAGCATATAAGGACATAAAGAGATGTGCTTATGTTTTGAATGTGTTTGTATGAAATTATTTATTTGTATTCCAGGTGTTGCTGCATCTCTTCTTGGAGTTGCCACTTCTAAAGGTACTGGCAAGACTATAAACACGTACATAGAGCGTGCACCTGTCTCATACACGCACACTTGTTGTACATTTGACACAAGCATAAAAAACCACAGACCATAATGGAGTTTCTTCCTGTAGAGACTACAAAGGTCAGTGTGTCTGTGTGGCCTCCGGGGTCAAACATCTACCTTGGTGAGTGCGTGTTGCTGCAGTGCATAGTGGAGCCAAACTCCAGCTTTGTACAGAGCTACGAATGGTTCATTCACAAACCACACCCCAAGCACCTGTTCTCCGGTGACAGCTACTCCATCACCGCTGTCTCGAGGGAGGACGCGGGAAGCTACAAGTGCCAAGCCAAGTTGTGGGACAGCAACACCACACATGTGGAGATCTTCAGCCAGCCAGCTGTGCTCAGTGTGTCAGGTGAGCAGCAGCAGCAGCAGCAGCAGCAGCAGCAGCAGCTACGATCTCTGCAGCAAGGCATCAGGTTACTATTATATGCACATGACAACTCACAAGAGTGGAAAGGTTGAGTCATCCAGGACTGACAGGTCAGTTAGCAGGACATATCTGCAGCTACTTTAATATTAGTTTGACCTTCAACTGTATAACAGCCATTCAAGTCATAATGTCAATCTGTTCTTTATTGTGGTTAATACGTATTCAATATATATGTTGGCTAAGTATTATATCCGAAAAATGAAAAGAGTGTGTATAGTATTACAGCGACCTAAAAACAAGTAATATTACAAAAATCTCTTTAAAAAAAATGTAATAATACCTTTATCAGTATACCACATAGTCATGCTACTCTGTGTGGCTATACTTAGTGCTGCTTTGAGATAAATGCTAAGATGCTCACAGCAACAATGTGAACATGTTGATTCTAACCAGGTATAACACATTCAACATTTTAGTTTAGCGTGTTAATATGCATATTTTCTTTGCTGAGGCTGATGGAAATGTCATTAGTTTTGTAGGTATTTGGTCATAAACCAAAGAACTGGACAAATGTACATTTTGGATCATGAATGCCTGTACCAAATTTCAGGGCATTTAATACAACAGTTGTTGAAATATTTCAGTCTGGAACCTAGTGGTGGACCGACCGATATATATGAATTTTTATATATAATCATTTAAAAAAAGAATAACATGTAGTGTAACAAAAATGAGTTGAGTTTAAGATAAAAAAGGGCACTACACCCTTTGCAATGAAACAAGTCAAGCAGTATTATACAGTAGCTGATATCCCAGTACACAATGTAGCCTAGAGTCTCTGCTTTTCCAGTGTTGCTGCTGCTGAGTGAGTGTCAGAGGATGTTGCGGCAATAAAGACAGGTTTTGCAATAATATAAGCATATTTTGTGTGATGATCATATGTATTTTATAGATATGTAGTTATATCAGATATGGTCCCATGTGATCTGTTATCTACTGCTACAACATCAAACAACTCCATATCTGATTGTCTTCTTCTCACTTTCCCTTCTTCTGCTCCCTCTGTCTATCTCTCTCCTCCAGAGCTGCCTCCTCCCTCACTGACTCTGACTCCCAGCACCAGACAGATCTTCAGAGGCGACAGTTTCACTGTCCAGTGCCCCGTGACTCAGACTAACTCCTCAGCCTGGATGCTGAGGAAGTTCTCTCCGGGCTGTAGCGTGAAGGACATCTTCTGCATCGACCAGTGTTTACCACTACGGGGTGCTGTCAGCGCAGAGAAGTCTGACGCGTGCACGTTCACTGCTGACAACAGGACCAGTGGACTGTACTGGTGTCAGGGCAGCAAGGGCCGAAGCAACGCAGTCAGCATCACAGTCAGCTGTGAGTCTTGTGTAACAGCAACGTTAAAGACACTGGGGGAGAAACCACAAAGGAAAGCAGAACACAGTCTAAACAGACAGTGTGTTGCTTCACGGTGTATCAACAATCACACACTGAGAGTTTAAATGTCTTGGGTGAGTGACTGTATTAAAAAGTGAAATGATAATTAAAGGTTAACCATGTCTACCATGTTTGTCCTACAGATGGTCCCATCATCTTGAAGACTCCTGCCCTCCCTGTATTTGAGGGCAAAAACGTGGTCTTGTCTTGTCAGTACTGGACAGGCAACCACAGTAAAACCACTTTCTTTAAAAACGGAACAGAAATCAACACTTACACTTCTTCCAGTTCAGACAGAGTAATAAATGTGACTATTGAAAATGTGACACAGGAAGATGAAGGCTTCTACAAGTGTGCATCCCAGGACAGAAAGATTGAGAGTCCAGAGAGCTGGTTATCAGTGAGGCCTGACCGAGGTTAGTCGTGTGGCTTTATTGCATTTGATAATATTCATTATTCTGCTTGGTGTAATATCAGTCAAAGTGTTTTATTGTTTAGGCAACTTCACATCAGCAGATGGGACAGCCGCCTCCAGTTCTGGTAAAACTATTTATTGTTGTTAAATTACTATTAAATTGTTAAATAATTTACTAGATTTGAATACTCGATGACAATATTTACCTGCTACACAACACTAAAAAACATAAACCTTTCAGCCAAAGGTAACTCGGCTTTAGCACATACTTTAGCACATATATATATATATATATATATATATATATATATATATATATATATATTTTTTATATCTTAAAACAACTCTGTAGAGTTGGACTGTCATTTGCAGAAAAATGCTGAGTGAAAAAA
>JAVQJD010067473.1:0-17203 GCA_036023655.1 Nannoperca australis
GAAACACAATGTTAATCTGAGTGTGTGTGTGTGTGTGTGTGTGTGTGTGTGTGTGTGTGTGTGTGTGTGTGTGTGTGTGCGTGTGTGTGTGCGTGTGCGCTCCCCCTTGTCCCTCAGCTGCCCTAGAACATCTATTCAGCATTGCGGCCTGTTTTTATCATTGGTCACTATTGTTGTGAATTTTGTAGCAGCACCATTTCGTTGAATGAAGGGACACTGGTAATGTTATACAACTGTCTATAAAATGTCAATGCTGAAACTTGGTTTCAAAGTGACTCACTTGCTCTGTGTAATGAGTCACTGATACAGTCACAAGATGTTCAGCTCGTAAAGGAGATCCGTTTAAATAAAATGTCATATACAGTGATCCAGCTCATGATACGTAATAATCAGCTGGTTGATTGGCCAACTGCTGCGATAATAGATTCAACATAATGACTCATGATCTCATAAAAGGTCGGCAGGGAACCATTACCAGTACAGATGTTCTTGTCTAGCTTGTAATTGGACATGACGTTTCTTATTACTGCATTTAAATGCACTGTATGGGGGTTATAAGAGAGGGTAAAGTATATATGTACATTCATGATTTTAGGAGTGTATGCTAATGAAGAACCAAGTTCTGGAAACTTGACAGAACAAAAAAGGAGGTAATAGATGATTATCAAGACCCGGACCTGACAGGCATTATGTTAGTTATGTCATACTGATGAATTCCCTGCAGAGTTCTGTAACGACAAATTTAGCCCTCCATCCTTAGCTAAGCTACATGGAACAGGAAAAACAATGTCAAGTATGACATGACCGCACACAATCCGAACGCGAACATCATTTCTAAATTTGTCTGAACCCAGCCCGACAAAGTGTAACAAATCCTGTCTGTTTTAGTTTGCTGCATTCTTCCTCGTTCTCTCCGATCATCTTTTGCCCTCTCCTCCTCAGACTCTGGTTCCTGTGGCCAGAAGAGGCTGGCATTCGCAACAAGCGCAACAAGAACCGCTGTGGCTGCCTCGGAGGCTGCAGGTTCTTCGGAGGGACCAACATGGGCCTGGACTTCTTCAAGCTTGAAGAGCTGACACCCTCCTCTTCGTCTGCGTTCTCTTCTTCCAGCACGGATTCAGACATGTCTTATGGCCAGTCTTTGCTACAGCCTGGGGAGTGGATTATTACCAAGGAAACACCCAAAGTGGATGGTATGGATATGCAAAGATAAAATAGGGTTTCTTTTTAAATGTTAAGCAAAAGTAAGTTGAAATCCACATTGTATAATTCATCACTGAAACAACAGCTACTCTTCCCACACGGGGGAGTAAGATTGCAGGACTATGTTTATCTAGGGGTTTGTTACATGAGAATTTGTGATATGATATGGTAATATATTGAGCTTTTTATCAGTATCTTGTCTGCCTAGTTGATGATACGAAATGCAGAATATATGCATGGGGTGCAAAATACTCAGTGTAACATCTGGAACTAATAAGACTTACTATGTTTTCTCAGGGAGAGCTGTAGGACTGAAGACGGACACTCACTCGCCGTGCCTGCCTCCAGAGCTGCCTGAGAGGCGTGGTCAGCAGCACCTCAGTCTCCAGGTGCCCCAACGCTCCCACAGCTCTGCCTCCTCCTCTGAAGAAAATAGTTCCTCTAGTGCTGCGTTGCCCCTGCTGGCCGGAGAGAGGGACACTCCCTCGCCAAGCACAGAGGAACGCATGTTCTCCATGAACAGCAAAAACCCTGCTGAGTGAGTAACATCCAAAGTGACTGTTTGGATTGTTGTCTAAATGCTGTATTTATTGTTACATATGTGATGTATTTTAACATGAAAAAAATAGAAGGCAGCACAAGCAGGATTTTCAGCCTGGGTGTAGTTACTCTCAAATATCATATAATCATATAATTTAAATGTTTACACACACAGTAAATAATAGCTTCCAAATGTTATTTTCTCCTCTTTCTGTTTAGCACCCTGGGGGAGGTCCCAGAGGTCTCACCAGTCTCACCCAACAGCTCCCAGGACCGCTCCTCAGTGCGTTCACCCCTCTGCTCTCCTCTCAAGCGCCAGTCCTCTGTGCACTCAGGTCGACTGGGCAGCACCAAGAGCCTGTCAGCTGCCGTCTTCACCGACAAGCCTCCTCCAGTTCTGGCCGGAGGCGTCCAGTTCAGCAGCGAAGTTTCCCGCAGTGACGAGAACGTCCTGGATTCACCCCGTCAGCGCAGGAGCTACGGCTCGTTTCCCTTCACACCTTCAGCCGACTCCAACACCTTCCACCAGTACCGCTCTGCAGATTCCAGCATGTCTGTGGCTGACAGCGAGGCCTACTTCTCTGCTGCTGAGGACTTTGAGCCAATCAGCAGCGCTGATGAGGGTCCAGGCACTTACCCAGGCCGCAAGAAGAAGAGGAGGCAGCAGATGCAGCAGCCACAGCAGCCCCCCTATCACATGGAGAACTACAGGTCAGCTTAGATCATTATGTACTTAAGAAAATGGAGCGTGGAATATTCTGCAAGTGGAACTTACAAAAGTTTTAAAAGTTAAAGGGTTTGAAAATTGGAGAGGAGACTGGATGGTCAAATCAAGTACAAGGTTAAGCACAGGATTATGGTGATGATGAAGTCTAAACAGCTCACAGTAACATCAAAGAGTCTGTGGTTTCTCTGTAAGTGCAGAAGAATTAATGACCAGTGACCTTGCCAGGTTGCTTGAAGTGTTACCCTTTTAAATGTTAAAGAAGAAGAAGAATGAATAATTCTTGATTCATGATTTACTTTTTAAGATTGTGATCAATGCAGGAATTTGTTTTTTTATTAAGTGTCTTCTATTGGTCAGTTCCCAGTTAGGGATGCTACTGGGACATTTCGATGGTATTGTTATTACTTATTATTACTAAAAGATATACACCATATTTAAACTAAAAATGTATATTTAGCCTTTTGGAAGTTTCATGGTAGCTGGAGGTAGAAGCAATAATATAGAATAGTGTTGGAGTTACTGTAACAGCAAGGTCTTTAACACTTAGCTTGCAGATTGGAATGAAAAACGGGTAGTAAACAATTGTGTCCAATTACTTTCTTATGACTCACACTGACACCTTAGCAGTGATTGCAAAATGTCTTTTATTGCACAATATGAAGGAATACATTAACGGTGTTATGACATTTTTCTGTTTAATACCCAACAAGTTTTGCATTTCATTGTGTTAAGCAACCTGCCTCGAAGCTAAACACATTGCAGCTTTCAATTTATTACTTGGATTCGATCATGCAAGGACAGATGTGATCTAGAAGGGTTGTATCAAATGAGATGTTTGATCCGTGGGCAGCCACTTACTGCTGGTGTGTTTTTGCAAATTGGATTTCAGTCTTTTGTTTGTTGTCTGCAACATTTTTCTGTCACCCAAAATGTTCTCACATTGATTTCAACACGCTTTTTGATTGATACCGCCTCCACGCAAACACAAATAATCAATTCAGTCTCATGATGGCTTTTAGTTGGCACCGGCCTTTGGAAACACAAGGCTTTATTTGTGCACATGTAACTGTACACAGAAAAGAGGTACCACAGATTCTGGCAGGCGTCCTGTTATGAAAACTGTAGCTATAGATGGAACGGATCACTTTGTGACAGTAACACGAGTGTCATTCAAGTGCAACAAAAGGCCATTTGCCAGCAAAACACCAATGCTTATATTTGTTTGTCTGTAACTGGCTATACCTTGACATTATCATTTGATGCCCCCCCCCACAGCCGGAGCTCCATCTACCACAGCGTTGAGGGTCCCCTCACCTACGTTCTCAATGGGGAGCTGATCACTGAGCCTCGTCCACTGCCCCTGCCCCCAACGCTGCCCCCACTGCCGCCCCAGCCCCTGCCCAGCCACACATCCCAGGCTTCCTTCGTCTCAGCCCTGGCCATGGAGGAGGAGAGCTCTGTGGAAGTGGAGAAGACGGCCGAGCCCGGTCCTGTAACCCGCCAGCCCCACGTCATGGCATGCTACCAGAGCTACCTAGCCCACTACCAGGTAAAGTCTTTATATGTGAAAACCCTGGGTTCATCAGTGATCAAAACAAATACTTGTATCATGCTGTCTTGATGTATCTTAATATCTTGTCTTGAAAAAAACCTGAAACTGTGTTTTTGTCCCGTTTTAAACCCCATTTACCCCTGTGCCTCTGCCAGGTCTCAAATTGGTCTGTCAAGCAGCCTACCAATAAGAGGACCTCCAAGTCTTCTCTGCATCGCCCCCTAGATTTGGACACACCCACCAGTGAGGAGAGCTCCGCCTCCTTTGACCAGCTCTCTGTCCCCAGCTTTAAGGTCTTTAATAACTAACAGTCTTTGTCTGGGTGGTTACTGGCTCCTTCAGGATGTAATACCATAGTTACACTTGACAATGTTGTCCTAGTATTGGCTGTTAAAATGGTTCAATTGTACGTGTCCATCGCTAATACACTGGTTTGGGGCTGTAACATCTTCTTTTGCATCACAGGTGATAAAGCAGGGCCTCTCTGCCAGTTCTCTACTGGACAGAGGACTTCAGCTGATGGGAGAGAACAACAGGTATTCAAGCCACATTGTTTTCACACATCTTATCCAATAAATGTACAGTAAAAACCACTGAAGAAGTATGATTTTTGTATTTGTATATCTCTGTATACTCACCAGCACCCAAATGAGTAGCAACTTGAGATTGTCTCTTTGTGCCTCCAAAGTACACCTTACACCCCACTGGATAAGAGAGCCATGGAGAACACAGATGAGGAAACAACAACAGATGACTGGACTCTGGAGCAGCCCTTAGCTCAGACCAGGACCACTGCCATCGTGGAGGTGAAGGGAGCGGTCAATGTGGTGCTCACGCCCCTTGTGGCTGAATCCCTGGACAGGTAGTAACTATCCGTCATTATTATTATTATTTTTAATCCCTTTGTTGTTTAAGCTCTTCGTTTGCTTTTGGTCTGCATTTAGCCCCATCTCCCCTAGGTTCTCAATCTCAGATTGAAAAGCCCGATTAGAAAAATAAAGTAACTTTCTCACACTACACATTCTTAGATTAGGGTTATTGTTTGAGTCTGAAGTGAATATTTGACCGTAAGCCTTATGCACACTGCATCTTGGATCTAAAATTCTGCTGACGGTGCTTCACAGTCTGATCTCGCTCTTGGTTGTCTCCCAGTGTAAATCTGTAGTTTGCCAAAGGCTAACAGTGCTGGGTTGACAATGCTCTTACAAGCATTTAGCTCTTGGCTTGTGCAGTGTTGAGATGGGTAAACTGTAGCTAGAAGGCTGAAGTACTGACAAAGTAAATTTGATTATACTTGGAAAGGCCGATTTTTACATCTGGATCAGAAATGTTTTATTTTTCTTTTATTGCAGCTGTTTGTGTCTGTCCGGTCTCTATTAGGTACATCGAATCTATGGTCCACTTTGCAAGTGTCCGTCATCCTGCAGGCATCCTGGATGACCTGCACGGGAAAGTCCTCAATGAAGCCTATCAGATCAGCAAGTCCACAGTCACTGAGTCTGTAAGTACCACAGTGCACAGAACAGAGCAATACAGCTTGATATGGTAATGTTAATTCATCGTGATGTTAACATGTAGCTTTAATTCATATTTGTTGTTTGACTCTACTAATGTTAGTGATTTGCCTCTCTAAGTAAAAGCTGTAGTTATAACTGTGTCTCCCTCATTTAGTTATCAATAGTAATAATAAGTAAATCAGTTTTAAATGCTTTGAGATTTGGCAAAAAACACCATCCTAATTAAAAAGTGGCTTTGTTGCCCAATGGCTGATGTCCCACTGTTTTGGATCTGGATCCGCACAGAGCCAAACAGGCAAGCAGGAGCACAAGCTGTCCAAGACAGAGGGCACGACCCCTGGCTCGCTCAACATCTCCCATGGCCAGACAGACCTGTCCGTCAAACCGGATAATGTGAAAATCAAGGGCCTCCAAGCCAACGTTTCCATCCCCAAGGTAAGACCCGTGACCCCGAATAATGAGGGGCCAGCAGTGTGCTCTGACCAGGAGAGCTTCAAGAGCAAGCACAGAATCATGAGCATTGCTGTAGACCACTTTACATTTAAAGAATGAATATACAATGCACTCAGCATTTGTGTAGAATAATGATGATGGCTCAGCTTATTAAGCCACGTGTTTTTTGTTTTGTTTTTGTTAAATACAAAAGCGTAGATTTGAAAACATGTTGAAAAATGTTACCTCTATGAAATGTAGCCTGTACTATCAAAACCATTAAGGTTCTTCATTTTTTAATTTCACTGAATGGAAGTTAAAGTCTGTTTACACTTAAAGCTTGACTGGATACATAACACATTTTTCTGATCTGTAACTATTACAATATAGATTTTTCTGTTGCCCTCTGTATGTCTTCATATAGACAAATACCCCAAAACTCTTTGGGAGAAATAGCCTCAAAGTGTGACTAATCTGTTTATTACTGTATTCATCCCTGCAGAGCTATAATTTGTCTTTTTAACGAGCTTCTCAGGGACATCACTATTATTTATGTCCATAGCATCTGATTATTATTTTCCAGCACTGTGGGCTTTAGTTGTCTCCGTTTTGTTCTCTTTTCCTGCAGGTGAACCTTTGCCTCCTGCAGGCTTCTGTGGAGGAGGGGTCCCCGTCTTGCTCCAATAAGTGCGTCACACATGTGTCTCTAGTGGCGCTGTGCTTCGACAGGATTGCCACCCAGTTCCGAATGAACAGGTAATGCCACAATTACTCCTCATGTCATTGTGTTTGTGTGTGTGTGTGTGTGTGTACAATGACGAAGCTTTTAGGAGTATATGTGCCAAAGGGCAAACACGCCTGCTTTGCATGCTTTAAAATGCCTGCTGGCACATTAACTTGTGGTTGTTTGTCATTTTTTCAAGAGTACCGTTCACCTTAGAACCAATTCAGCAGGGTGGTAACCCTGCTGAATTGGTTCTCTGGGAATTTGGGATTAATTTACTTACATTAGTATTTTGTTATTTTGTTGTGCTCAGAATACAAAATCAACAAATTGTGTTTCTGACTTTGCGACAGCTGCCAAGCTCAAACACACATTTTCTTCCCGCTTCTTTCAGGGGTATTGTAGAGGAGACACCCAACACCACAGAACATGGCCGACCATCGGTCATGTTGGAGAAGTACGCCTCAGCCACCAAGATGCAGCCTCAGTCTTCTGGCTCGCTGCGCTCCAACGCCGGCATCGAGAAGGGCAAAGAGATTGCTGCCAGACTCAACGTCCACCGCATCCACAGCCAGCTGCGAGGCCTCGACTCCACAGGTTGGTTCAGGGGACCTCTTTGTTAAAATGCTGTCCGAGTTGACCTACAGTAATAAGCAAATGTATTTTCAAATGTTACCTTTTCAGATGATTTGGTTCTGGCCAAGCACTTTGCTGTCAGAATTTAAAGAAATGCAACAAAGTGTATAATCATGTGGTATTTTCTTATAGTTGCATTGTTTCTTCTCCTTTTCGTAGACATTGGCACATGTGCCATTACAGCGATCCCTTTTGAGAAGTCCAAAGTGCTGTTTGGCCTGGAGGAACTGGAGGAGTTTTCACTGGTGGATGAAACCGATGCCCAGGCCACAGCAGGCGATCTCAGCCGTTCCACGGCATCTCTTGAGAAATGGGGCTGGATCATGTTTGAATGTGGCATCGAGAACCTCACGGTCAAAGGTGAAACATCCCAAACTCTCTGAGCAGTAGTCATCACTTACACTGAGATATGGGAATAATGAACTTGTCACACAGACCTGTGAATGTATTATCTTTGTGTTGCAGGGGGCCGCCAGTCAGGAGCCATTCTTTACAATGCATTTGGTGTGATGGGACGCTCAGACACTGGGGGGAAGACGGGGATGTCCAAGTCCAATGGTTCGACCGGCTCTCAGACGGGCAGCGGTTACAGCACTGACGTCTCTGATGATAACCTGCCTCACGATGCTATCAGCCCTGCCTCTGATGTCAATGAACACTCCGACTCAGACGACCAGGTGACACACTGACAAATGCTCTCTATGCTGCTGTGAAGTGCCTTAAAAAATACATCCCACACTATTTATTTTTTGCTTGGATTCAAAAAACTTCTTTCTTCATTTTATTTGTTAAAAACATAATTTAGTATAAGCTTACAAGATTTTCTGAGCTTGCATTTCATTTTGCATACATGCAAATGTCACTGCCTATTGCCAGGGTTTGATTCAGATTTGAGTAATTTTCCTGCTCACACAAATTAGTTCATTAAAACTATTTGTTTATTTTGAGATTTAAGAAAGAGATTAATGTCATCAAACTAGAACAGATCCACTCTGATCTGGAAAATAAGTGATGATGACAAATCAAAGCTGTAATCGGGCTGAAAGGGATGTGTTGAGGCTCCAGTCAGGATGGCAGTAAATCCTCCAGCCTGTCTCATCCACCTGTTAAACCCTGTCCTCTTGTGTTCTGCAGGATGAAGGGGTGGAGTCCGATGATCTGAAGAAAGACCTCCCCCTCATGCCCCCGCCTCCTGACTCCAGCAGCATGAAGCTGACCATCAGGGAGATCTGGTTCAGTTTTGCTGCTCCTACTAATGTGCGATCACCTTCACAGGCCATCTCCAGGTACGACTCCACTGACATAAATCCTTTCACGAGATTACAGTAAGTCCATGATTTGTGCTAAAACTAAACAAATAGGTCAATTCATAGTATATTTCTGGTATATTTCAACCTGGCTTGTTTCCATCACATGTGTAGATATGGTGACGCTAACTTTGCTCTTGCCTTCAGGGAAACGAGGATTCAGGCAAAACAACGTATATCAGGGTCAAGCTGCACGAGCCTCCTACAGCTTTCTAAATAAACACGATTCTTCCATGAATCATTTTAAACGCTCGTCTCGGAGTCCAAACAAGTAAACACAGAAAGTAGGCCCCAGTAATAGGTTATGCTAACTGTGTAGGGATCTGCATCCAGTGCACATTCATGGGTTGATCCAGGTTGAAATATGGAATTTCCCTTTCAGTTCATACGAAAAGCAACCACATTTCACGGTTATCTGTCATCAACGACTAGTCGTTCGTGTTTAGTGTCGGGTGGGAAGGCAATGTAGGGTGACAAGTACAATTTGGTCTGCTGGAGAGGGTTTTTATGAGAATCCTCTCTTGCGTTCCCCTGGCAACGGGTGTCAACTTTGCTGCTGATGCACACCTGTCAGCCGCACAGCCTCAGTTTTATTATAACTTACTCAACTTACTAAGTGCACCTTGTACCTGGTGTCTGCAGAATAAAGCGACAGAAATCAATTCTTAACCATTGTGAGGGAAAACAGGTTGTTAGTTAGAACATATATAGATATATTGACCGGTAGTTATTATTTGTGATAACAGATCCTCTGATTCTCTGTTGTGTATACAGGCAGTTGAATCTGCTCAGCACAGCCACGCCTGCCATTGGAGCCTGGTTGGTTCCCATCGACCAGCTCAAATCTTCACTGCGCAAACTGGACATGGAGGGCACACTGCGCGTGTGTGCTGTTATGGGCTGCATCATGACCGAAGCTCTTGAGGTCAGCAGTGCATCTGTCGACACAAACTGTCCAGTGTCCTTTAATTGCATTAAGGAATTATCATTTTATTAAAGCAGCTTGTAACCCCCAACATCTAGTTTTACATGATTTTATTTGATAGCTCTTTTTGTCTTTCCCAACAGAAAAAGAGCATCCACATCCCCATTAGGAGCAAGTACAACCGCGTGACTAAACGAGCTCGCTACCTGCATGAGAATCCCTCCTGTATGCTTTGTAACATCCTTCACCGCTATCTGCAGCAGGCGGACTACTCTGTCATAGAGGAGGCTACCATGGTGAGTGCAAGGCCTCTCAATCTCTTCTTTTCTATTGCATCCATTTTAGGAAACTCTCAAATTTGATCCTGTGTAGTTAAATGGCTACTAGAATTTATGTTATATGATCTCATTTGGACAAAAGAACATCCACCGATTATTTGAAGTGGTCCTAAGTGCTCACAATTTAATGAATCCTCAGCTGTGGCACTAATCCAGTTCCTTCCTCTTCTTCTTTCCATCCCAGAATGATGGGGTTCCGGCTCTTGTGACTCTGAAGAAAGGTCTGGTTGCTCTGGCCAGACAGTGGATGAAATTTATTGTGGTAACTCAGGGTTTCAAAGCTATTGGTCTGATGAGGCCCAACCAGCTCACCAAACCCAAGGAGCCTCAGCAGAGCCTGGGTGAGACCATCTTGGGCCTGGACAACGGTGCAGCGCTTCAGAGTGACACCAGTGCCGACGGAGCTGAATTTGAATTTGACGCAGGTGGGAACTTACAGCTTTCAGTGTGCTAATAACCCCCCCCCCATCTGTTACCACAGATGGACTGTGAAACCCCTGACCTCTACTTCTCAGTGTTTCCGAGCAGAAATAAATACTGTCATCAAATACTGTCATTGTTAGCGAAAAGGAGCATGAATCTTCAGATTTGACTTTTAGAGCAGTACTATGCTTCTTCTCAGAGTTTTATTTTATGTAATTATTGTGAAGCCACAGTGAGTGAACACACCATGTTGCTGGAGGGAGCATGCAGTCGTCCCCCGCCGAAAGAAGCAAACTCTGGTCCTGTCAGCGGAGTAGAGATCATGAGGAAACTGTCCAAGTCCCATACACACAACGAGTCTGCACTCAGGATAAAGGTTAGTGTATCTCTGCGTGTCCCAGTCATCTGTTGCATGTCCATATTTGGTTACATGAGATTGTGCAGGTGAAGCTAATAAATGCAATGTATACATGCACAATCACATTTCTAGGGCTGCAACTATTATTGATTTAACAAAAGATGTTTTTTGTCAACTGCTCGTCTATAAAATGTGAGAAACCAATAAAAAAAGTCAGCAGAGCCCATGGTGATGTTGTGAAATGTCTTGTTTTATTTAGACAAAAAGAAAACTATTTATAGTTTGAGAATGAAAAAAAAAAATCCTAATACACTAAACCCAACATGGTATTATTTTATTCATCAATTAGCCGATCCACAGGAAAAATATCTGCAACAATTCTGATCAAATTATTTAAATATTTGAAGGAAAAATGCAGAACATTCAGTGACTCTAGCTCCTCAAATTGTGGTTTTCTTAGTCTCCTGTGACTGTAAATGTTATACCTTTGGTATTTGGACTGTTGATCAGACAAGACAAGCTCAATATAATAAGATATCAGATAGAGAAAATTATTGTCAGGTTTGACGATAAAGAAAGTAATCATTAGTTGCAGCTCTGAAAAACACTGCTAAAGCAAATGTTCTAGAAAGTGACGTTTCACAGCAGATGCTGCTGTCCTTCCTGTGGTGTGAAGGTGATTCCACTGTTGGAAGGCCAGGAGGGATCAGAGCTGACGCTGAGTGCGCTCTCTCTGCCAAATGAAACTGTACCGTGTGTTTGTACCATCTCAGGGTCTGTTGATGTGATTCAGTTCTTTCATCAAAACAAGAATTACCTCAACTTTGGACTGTTTCCATAAAGGATTGTGGCATCCACTCTGTATCCCATTCATCTTTGAAGTATAAAAAGCCACAGGCAGCGTGAACATGACCTCCTCTCAGTAATCTGTACATTTATCATACCCAGGGCTCCCATCCATACCAGTCGCTGAGCTACACTAGCGGTGACACAGCAGCGGACTCACCCGCCCATGTGAGCCGCACAGGCATGCCGGCCAAGGACAGCCCCAGGAAGGAGAGCCTCCTGAGCAATCTGACAGGCAGCTTTCGCAGTCTGCACAACCTGCTGGAGGCCATGCCCCAGAGGAACGAACCGTCTGCTGCCACTGCAGCCAAGAGCAGCTCTCTCACTCGCACAGGTACAGGTGTCCGGACCGCTGCCGTGTTGACTGCTGCTAACTACTGTGTGATAAAGATCTGCTAACAATAGAATATAGTGTTAACTTGATTTTTATCACATCTTGTTAAAGTGTAATTGTAATTTTTGCTGCAAGGCTGACCTCTACCGTTCAGTAATGTGAAATAATAACAAACCAAAATGGATTGAGCACAGTAAACCCACAGTGAACCAGCATCTGGAGTCAGTGTGCCATGATTTATTGTCTTTTTCATAACTTTTATTATTCCCTCATTTAAATGTATCTTAACCACATGTAGCTCTATGATGCAAGATGAAAGTTCTCCATAAGCAGCCGCCCGTATCTGTGTGATTTTTCTTTTTTGTAGTCTGTTCCATGATGTAACATCCTCTTAATCTCTTTCTTCTGGGGCTCAGGAAACAGCTTAGGGACAGACATGCTGACTGAGCACCCGCTGCTGTCAGAGCCCTCCTCCGTCAGCTTCTACAACTGGATGTCCAACGCTGTAGGCAACAGGACGGGGGCTGGAACCCAGGACTCCCCGGTTAACCGCTCCCACCACAACAGCCTGCAGACAGGTCAGACATCGTGGACTCAGGGTTCGCCCTTTTAATCAGAAAATCAAATTTTTTTGGGGGGGGATGAGGCCAAAATGCTCCTATTTTCTTCTGTTATTAAAAGTTTTATTATAATGCTGTTACAATAGATGCTAATTGTTCTCGAGAGGAATTCACTTAAATGGCCATATAATGTTGCTGTTTCACTAGACCTACTGGATTCTCCTGTCAACCACTACCAGTACCAACCACTGCCAACAGATAACAGTCCAGAAGGAGGTCAGGGATAGTTGCTCAGTGTTGTGCTGATGGTGTTGGTGAACTAATTAACTAGCTAGCTGTTGGTTTGTTCCCCTTTAGTTAGTTAGTTAGTAATAGTTGTCTAGAACGGTGTCCATCCCGCAGGACAGCCTGGAAACAGATGTTGTTGTTACCTTCATTCACGCTGGAGGGAAATGTATTTATTGTAGCTGTACATTGTGGGTTAAAGTATGTATATCTTTTAACGCAGTCAACGCAGTGTGAGCAAACAACAAACCATTTAAAACCTTTAAATTAGAACTGATACACTTTTTCTTTCCCTACAAGCACAGATACTTAACATTGGGTTGGCAGCACAGTGGCTCAGTGGTTAGCACTGTTGCCTCACAGCCAGAAGGTTGTGGGTTTAAATCCTGGCTGGCACAGGCACCATCAAGCCCTTTATGTTAGGTTAGGTTTGGTTCATTCTCTTGAGTGTCCGTGACCAAGGCACTGGCTTAGAACTGGAGATAAAAAAAGAGAAAACTTAACTTAACAGCCAATAGTGAGAACCAGTCCAACACCTTTCTTTGATCAGTTTTTCTTTGATCAGCGTTTAAATCTGTATACCTCCACGGGTTATTATTGGTCATCTAGTACAACAGCCTGCTGACATGTCATTAAAACATTCTTAATGATATAAAATAGGTTTGATATCAAAACAGTCAAGTAGTAGCTTATTAGACTCTCTGGAATCCTTTGTAACTGCTACAGGCCTGCAGCGCTGCTGCTGTGATGGATAGATTAAGAATATATCTTTATATATTAGTGGAGCTTAGAGACCTGAGACCTGTGTTCATCCCTCACAGTGCTGCTCCTTCCCACCCTCTGTGCTCCCACTCATCTTCTGAGTTACAAACTGCTCCTCCCTCAATAGTAGCTGAATGTTTGGATCACTGAGAAGACACATCTTACTTTCACAGTTAACAGAGCTCCCCTGATTGTGTGGGCAGAATTAAATGTGAGACAGGCTGGATTTGTGCCCAAGATGATGAGCTTTGTCGTTACCCACTCACCCAGGTGTCAGTCAATGACAGCACAGCAAATTAGCAAGAACAGTTCGTCACAAACAAATGAAGTGAATGTGATGCATCTGTTTAGAGTTCCAAATTGTGCACAACACTCCCTGTAATGTGATTGTTGTCTTCCATGTCATTCCCTCTAATGTCTTCGTTATGAGGAGCCGGAGTGGTAAAGCGTGTTACCCTACTGCACTCTACTCACTCAGTGCTGCTCATACGTACATCTCCATGCTTCTGTAACATACTGCCACTGAGCCACTGCTCTGCTCACATGCTCTGGTGTCCACCCAGTCTGCAAGTAACCCAACAGTAGCTCCAGAGACCTGCCTGGTCTCACACCACGTGTATCCTAAACATGTCTTCCACACCCTCAGGTGGGACGTGTAACCTGCCCACCATCCCCTCAGCGTCAGATTTCAACACAGTGCTGTCTAGCGACCAGAACACCCTGGATGGGACCCACTCCCAGCACTCCCAGCATAGCACCAGCCAGGACGACATGGCTGACATTGAGGAGGGCAACCAGTGTCCAGCTGCTGTTCAGCTGGCCGATGCTCAGGTGCTGTGAATACATCTGTCTGCATTTCTGTCTAAACTTATGTTAATTTGTGGTTTTAGAATTGGTTAAAACATTGATTTTAAAAGGGATTATTATTTGTGCTGATGGTGTGTAATGGGCAGAATATTTAGGATTAAAATAATTTGCAAATGATGTAATGTCACTTATAATCTCTGTAATGTCACTTATGATCCCAGGTTGTTTTCAAGCCTTTGCTGAGCTACACAGGCATCCAGGCCCAAGACACCACTCCTCTTAGTTACAAGATGTATTTTGGAGAGCATCTGTCTTTTTCTGGCAACCTGGAGTGTCTCCGGGCAGACATTGTCGACTCTGACACCTCCAAAGAGCGGAAAAACAAAAGATCCAGGAGGTAAAATTTATCTCAATTAACATATGAGTGTTACACAATAAAAACTGAAGAGGAAATTAATTTCCATTGTTTTTCCTTACTTGTTAGTGTGCTCTCTAATCAAGTAGAGAAGTAGAGTGTCTATAGAGTGCTAAATAGTCCCTCCCTCCATCTTTAGACAAGGCATGGTGAACCTCCCTCCGCTGGAGTTCAAGCCAGCTTTGCTGATTGAGACATTCAGCCTGAATGCAGTAGTGATGGAGAAGTCGACCAGCGCTCCGCAGGGCCCCACCGCAGCTCCGCTCTCCTTCCACGACCTCAACCGCCGCCACTTCAACACATTCCACTGTGATTTCACAACAGCCTGCCAGGCCATCAGCCAGCGCGTGGACATGGCCCTGGTGCGCCTCATCCACCAGTTCAGCACCATGATCGACGACATCAAGGCCACGCAGACTGACATCAAGCTGAGCCGCTACACCGCCGGCTCGGCCTCCCCAACCCCCACCTTCAAGGCCCGGCCGTATCGCCACTTCAGGTCCTCTGACTTCAGCCGCAGCTCACGGGGTAGCCTCAACGGGGCGGGGCGCAGCGGAACCCAAACCCTGAAGAGCAAGAGAGGGGTGGGTGGAGGAGCAGGCGTTACTGGGGGTGTACCATCTAATGGGCCTCCATCAAGCATGGACACGCTGGGGAGAAGGGAGCCTCGAGGACGCAGCTCTCTCGGACGTTCAGAGCGACGCACTTCTAAGGTAACAATGACAAAGATCTTTTAAAAACACAAAGGTCAAAAACATATTTGAAGAAGTGATTTCACTCATTAAAATAGCACCTTTCAGTAAAATTGTGTTGCCAAGCAACAGCCTATGCTCATACTGAATGTGTAGGCTTTCAACATCCACAGCATAAATCGATATTTCCGTCAGAGATATCGGCAAACGATGAAACAGGATATAAACCTGGAACCCATTCACAATGTTTGTTTTCACATTTAAAAAGGTCCCATAGAGTTCTCAGTATCAACACCCAAAGCAGGTCACTGCAAAGTCCAGGAGCCAGACTGCCTCTTTTGAATCTACACCTGAGAACAGCCAGTACCTGCCTGATGACTTCAGATAAGATCTGGCTCAAATAGTCTTCACAATATTCCTTAGTGGCACACCTGCCCAGAGCTTTAAATATGATTAATAAAGTCACACAATGTTTTATTTCCCACAATAAACCCTAGAGGGAGCTAGTAGATAACAGAATTTTTTGAGAACAGGCCCCATTAACTGAAACACAGTTTCAAGATATCAAGGTATCAGAGATATCATCAGAACCAGGGCTCTGTCTCCAGAAATAACTGAGTTACTTTCCTGTATACTGAAGTTAATGTCACGAATAGCTGTGACTGTCACAACAGCGTACATGCTCACAGCATTACTGTTGGGCAATAAGAGAAGAAATAAGTCTGTTAGTTTAGCCTTCAGCTCCATGATTCATATTGTGACATTTCTAGTTGTTTGACAATGTGGACTATTGTGGAACGTCTTCAGGTGTCAAGAAAGGGCTCCCGTGACGTGGCAGACCACATGGCCATCCAGATGGACGACTCTGACTCCATCACAGTGTCAGAGCAGAGCGAGCCGTCAGCCGAATGTTGGCAGAACATGTACAAGCTGCTCAACTTCTACTCCCTCATCTCCGATCCCACAGGAATCCTGGAGAAAAGCTCCCCAGAGAACTGCGTTTCAGGTGGGAGTCCGCTCCTAGCACTCACCCACTTTCTATTTGGCATCCTTATTATCCCACTTGTGCATTTCCTCTCTGCTTTCTTTTGCACTTTTATCTTTTTATACTGTTGTTGCACATATCACTTTTTAACGATATTGCTTTGCTTTTAGATTTCCATTTTTCCTTTCTTCATCTCCATCTGCACCCTCCGCTCTGCCTTGCAAACCTTGCTGCTACATCTCAGTTCTCTCCTGACACCCTTCTTCCTTTCTTCCCTTTTGACCTGAACTACAGCTCTTTGTGTTTTATGATTGCTTTAGTCATCAGAGTCTTAAGACATGTTTGTGATTTTTCACTGTATTTTGTACATTACACATTTTCCAATACTAAAGTCATTGTTTTATAATTGATGGTATTATTTTGTGTGCAATTTATACCTTCTGTAATTACATTACATTTAGGCATTTAGCAGACGCTTTTATCCAAGGCGACTTCCAAGTGAGGAGGTGATCGGGGGAGTCCGATCGACATGTTTCTTTAATTAATTCATAGTTAATATGCTGTCATGTGATACTTCCTATAATTTTTCCTGATGTTACCTTTTGCTGCTGTAATGACCCCTCATTCCCCCTAAAGAGTTCATTAAGCATAGAGACAGAGCGCAGCGCGTTACACTCTGATAACCACGGCGACCAGAGGGGAAAACAATCTGCACGACAATCTGCAACCAAAGGCTGCAACACTAACAACATACCTGCAGCTAGCTAACAACATTCAGTATCAGCTCTGTCTACCAGAGAGGACAAACTCCACATTGTGGGTCTGTCTCAGTGTC
>JAVQJD010067481.1:0-26468 GCA_036023655.1 Nannoperca australis
AGTAAGAAAAAAAAGATGGAAACACATCTTTGCTTCTGCTTCTTTACTGGAGTGGAAGTAACAGGAGCAGTTGGATAGGTGATGTTTCTAAGGCTGTTGATCTCTGACACGTTTACAGACATGCATTCAGATGCACTGATTCAACTGCGGCGTGAAGAGATAAACAGACTCTGTCTCCGCTCTACATTTTGATCCAATATTCTTTATTTCCGAGTCATTGAGGTGCCGACATTTTGCCAGTGAGGGCTCCGACTGATCAGATGTATGATGATTGCCCACCTCCTCGTTTGAATTTGTTGTAAATGCTTCCACCCACTGAGCTTGAGCTGTTTCTATACATCCTAAATAGATCTGGGCACCCGCTTGGATCGCAGAGGCCCCCGTGTCAAAACGTAACAAATAAAATCTATTAAAGCCTTTCTTTATGCCTCATTGCTATTAACAAATCCTATTACACTGTGTATGCTTTGTAGCTTGCACCATTTTTTTATTTCATGCTTGGGGAGTTAGACACCAGGCTAATGCAGGCCCACTTACTGTATGTCAACGGGAAACGCTGTGTGGGGAATGTAGGCGAAAGCTGAAAAGCCACTTTCGGAGTCGACCTTATCCTTCACCCTCGCTGAAGGAGAGGAAAGAGAATGAAGGAAAGACATTACTTTAAATTACCTTTTCAATTCAGTTTTATTTATATAGCGCCATATCATAACAGTTATTTCAGGGCACTTTTTTGTGTAGAGCAGGTCTAGACCGACACTTTTTATTCACAGAAACCCACCAAGCACTAGGCGACAGTGGCAAGGAAAAACTACGGGAAGAAATGAAGTTAGTCACAAGCATTGATGGGACATGAGTGTGTACAGATGGAGAGGGAGAGGAAGAAGAGAGGAGGATCATAAGAAGTCTCCCAGCAATCTAGGCTTATAGCAGCATAACCAAGGGGTTCACCTGAGTCAGCCCTACTATAAGCTTCATCAAAGAGGAAAGTCTTAAGCCTGCTCTTAAATGTGAGGAGTTTGTCTGCCTCCCGTACACAAACTGGGAGCTGGTTCCACATAAGAGGAGTTTGATAGCTGAAGGTTCTGGCTCCCATTCTACTTTTTGAGTCTCCAGGAGCCACAAGGAACCGTTTGACTGGTAGCAAAACTTTCTATCAGTAAAACAGAAGCACCAGCAACCGGAAATGAGACAGTACGTACAGTGAAGCATTTAGCAGTTAGAGAGCCAGATCTTTTATAATTACAGCTTGCAGTGACCACGTTATTACAGTTTATGTAAGCTCATCCTCCAATTTCCTACTATATCCTGATTTTAATTCTGTACTGAATATGGGGGACTGAGAGTTAAACTTTTACGGTCTCCGCAGCATGTCTCTCCTCTACTATCTCCCTCTTAGATTATCTACTATCTCAAAAGCCTTGAGGTTGGAATAAGTCCTGCTTCACTTAACAAGCTAGGGAACAAGGATTGTGGAAATATGCAGCACACTGTAGCTCATCTAATTTAGTTGATCATTCTGTAGGAAAGGCAAAATATTGTTTTCTGCCACCCCAATGGTTAAGAGTGAACAGTTTGGAATAAGGGAGCACACAGGCCACACCTTATAGTGACAATTGCACACAATCATCGAAGTGTATGTGGCACCACAACAAAGTAAACATTCCTTTGATTAGTACATCAAGCTCAGAGATGGTCTTTTCTTTGTATCCCTAGATGCGGTAGCCATCCATGCATTTGTGACTGCTTTTTCAATTACTGGTAATCAAAGGCGCGATTATTATGACAGCATCAAATGTGCTTTGATGGTGGGTGGCAATCTTCCCCCTAATCACGCCATCGCAGTCATTAATTTACTGTAAGTCCTCGTCCCTGTGCCATGCCGCAATCTCCTGCCTGAGAGGCAGAGAGCTCGTCTGGAAAATGGAGGAGAAAAAATAAATCAAAAGGCGAGAGGAGAGATTGGTGAATGCTTGTTTGATGGATCAGGAGACAACCTCCTTTTACTGAGGCATCTCAGAGTGTGAGTGGGTGGGTTTTGTCTACACAATATTGTCTTACAACAAGAAGGCAAAAAAAAGCACCTGGTAAAGAAAAAAGGGTCCCATTCACTGTATGTTTGAAGTTTCATCCAACATGAAGTAATTGTAGCAATCTATTTTCTTTGTTCATTTAGCCACAGGTCTTCTGTATTATATCTGGCCATTAATTAGTCAGAAGTAACTTAAGGCTCGTTTCACAGAACCAGATAGGGATGATGTAGTACCTGCTTACACCTCTGCTTTGCCTCAGTCTCAGCAATTAATTTATGTGGTTATATTTAGACATGTCTCCGAGACATTGCTTGTGATTTCAGTATTTCCCACAGATATCCCACAACTCCACACATCATATTAGTATGCATGTGTGCAGTCTCCATAGTTCCCATTACCTCCATGACTGCTCTGTTGCATCAGGAGATGTTACGCTTTAATAATATCTCCACCAACAATAAAGGTGGTAGCACATTAGTAACATTTTTAATATAGCTAATGACTGATTTTTTATCCTCACTTTGTTCAGGTATTCAGCACTAAAGCTTCTTTGCTCTTTTACGTTGTATCCTTGCATATCAGCTGGGGTTTGAAGTTGTCATTGCTTCCGAGACAGTCAACTAAAGATCTGAGCTCCCCGTCAGGTAGAAGCTGTCGAGAAAGATAAAACGACAACGCTCCGATGATGTCGTTTTTCTTCAGCTATTTTTCTTTGTCTGTCTGAATGTGTGTGCTCTGCTGACTACACCTATATGTGTAAGCACAGTGATTGTACATGGACGCAGGAGCTTTTTGTGTGTGTGTGTGTGTGTGTGTGTGGGAGTGTGTGTAGCTGTGAAGCAGCAGATCCCTGGTCCAAAAACACCTCAATGATCTGTCAATGTGTGAGAAAAGCAGAGGTGGAGAATTGTAGGAAGAAATGAGTGACAGGGGAGAAGGAGAAAATGGGAATTGAGCCTAAAGATGTTTGTGCGGGGGGGTCATAAACAACTTAAGAGGGCTACCCAGAAGTACCAGGTGGCGGCTCTCTGGCAGCAGTATTGGCCTTTTCCCATCATCTCATCCCACCATGGTCAGACTTCACCCCTCCCGTCCCCTTCCCAAAGCCTTGCCACAACCGACACGTGTAACCAGCCAGAGGTTACAGAGGAAATGAATCTCTCTGTTTCCGTGTCAGTCCCCTCTGAGCTCCAGCACAGCCCTCACTGCCACCTCATTTCTCTCTGCCCCCTCCATCCTCCTTTCCATTCAAACACCTCGCCCCTGGTGCTGTGAGTTGGTGTGTTTCTGCTCTAATGAAGACTTTGGGAGGAGAGGCCATTTCACACTTGATTCCCTCCAACACTCTTGATATGTTTCAGCATTTGGAGATGGAGCACAGGCACTTGCTGTTTGGCTGCACCTCTGTTGTGGGAAACTGTGGGTGCAAAGTGGCTTATGTACATTTAACTGTCTGCAAGTAAGAGAGGAATTGGAAAGTGGTGTTTGGTTCCATATTCACAACATACTTTAGATATTAGATGCAGGGGGCTGTGCCACTCAAGTTCTAGCTTCAGTTAATCAAATCTCACTTTCTGTGTGTTTGTATTTATCAATTTAAATGAAGAATTCTTGTTGACGCCAGTGTAGTTTGCTATGTTCCAAGAGGCTCATGGGAAATTTGACGACCACTGATTTGTGAGTCAATAGTTTGTTGATCTTTCCCCAAGGGAAGATTTGGAATACTTTACTGCTGCAGCAAATATGTATATCTTGTAGCATTAGCATAATTATAGTTTATTTATAGTTTTAATATTCTATAACTTGGCAATGGCTTGAAAGAAAAACACTTGAGGTCCTCTGACATTTATCAAAGCCCCACCGATCAAACCCTGTGAGCTCAGAATGTCTTTCATGATCAAACACTTTCAGACTCAAAAACCTCAGATGAGCGTTGGCAATCCAGCCTCAATAAGCGTCTCAAAAACAAGTAAGATTTTTCAGCTGAAACTTGAACATTGTTATTTGATCTTGAATGAAGCAGAAAGTTAGTTTTTGTGTAGCCATTGTTACATATCAAGAGTTTAGTTTTATAGAAGGTATATAGAATTAATTTGGTGTCTCAGATCTGTTTCTGTTTCTTTATTAAAGGTTACAGAGGTCTATGTTGGCAAAACAATATCCCCATGTGATTTATTTAGTAGCCGTTCTGGAGCTTTCAGTCATATAATTTGATCTTCCTTAGCAGATACAGTTTAGGTTGTTATGGTATTTTCAGAGATAACTTTATGATATGGCGCTATATAAATAGAATTGAATTGAATTGTCAGGAGAAATTGTTGTTCTGAAACATCGAGTGATGTGTGATGAGGTCAAACACTCAGCCACTTAATGGACCTTGTGGTGATACTGTTTTGTCAACTACTGTTTCCAAGGTCAATTACCTTTTATATCCTTAAATGTTCAACTTGCCTTGCATCTGTCATCTAGTCCGGACTGAAATATCTGAACAACTATAAAATGGATTGCCAATTTTGTACAGACATTCATGATCGCCAGAGGATGAATCCCAATAAGTTTGGTGATCCCCTGACCTTTCCGCTGTTGCCACCATGAGGTGACATTTGTGGTTCAGAGTGAAGTGTCTTGACAACTATTGGATGGGTTGCCAGGAAATTTCATACAGACTGTGACTACCAATGACATCCCCACCAACTTTGTTGTAGTGCTAAGTAGCAAATGTTAGCATGCTAACACGGTAAAGTAAGATGTTGAATATGGTGAACTTTATACCTGCTAAACATCAGCATTTCAGCATTGTTATTGTTAGCATGTAAATTATAGCAGTTAGCTCTCAACACAGTGCCTAGCATGCATGGATTAATCTTTTTCTTTTTTCTTTTTTTTTTTACACTTATTGTATTTTCCTTCTTATCTACATAGGAAGTGGAACTGTGTCGACTCAACAGCCAAGAGAAGTTGGGGCTAACTCTGTGCTACAGAACAGATGAAGAGGAAGATGTGGCTATCTATGTCAGTGAGGTGAGTAAAAAAAGACATGCAACATACATTTATTCACCTCCTTCTAGATTTTATTGGCAACTGTCACACTTAGGTCTGCTAGCTGTTTGAAAAATGAAAATATGAATACTCTTAAGGGCAAAAGGTATATGCATATTCTACAGATTCTTTCAGATTTCAGTTCTTTGAAGTCTCAAATTTACATATCATACACTGTTGTAGAAACCAACAATCATAATGGCTAGATCAGAGTGCCTCAGTAAAATGCATAAACAACTGAGGAAGCTAGATATCCAAGACTAAATCAGTTGTGACATTTAATATTCATCTTTCAATTTTTTTATTTACTTTAGTATTCATGTGAGCAAAACCGGTTTCTCCATTGGATACAGTCATTTTAAAATTGAACTCCTTTATCAACTACAAATTACATTATTGAACAGTTTGGCAATATCATAACTGCATGATTAGTTAGCAACATGAAACGACTGCCAAGACAGGAAAAAAAAAAAAAAAACACTTTCAGGTCTGAGTTATTCACCCAGTCCTTTCAGTAAAGCTGACATCAACAAGCAAGCTGCGAGATACATGTTAGCAAAAGACTTGACCTCCATTTTTCTCTCACTTGTTGGAAGCATAGAAAATACTGTTCTCCATTCTGCTCAACTTTCTATCCAATTCGTTTGAAGTTGACTCGGACCCTGCAAGGTGTTCGCTTTGAGAGCTGAGCGGAATATAAATCACCCTGGTCTATGGCTCCTGGCAGCATCCTTAAGTGTTGCTCTGTAAAACAAAAGTAGAGCTAAGAGGTGTTTGCTGCATTTAGATGAGGTGCCTGAATGTCACTGTATACAGGATGTGTTAGAGGAGGTGTTACGCGCTCTGATCTTCCATAAGTAGTGAGAACACATCAGCGCAGAGTTAAGAACAATGCAAGGACATTTTAAAACAAGCTAAATTTCCCAACTTTGTAGCGCTTGATGAATGGCCACATTGTTTGTTGCTATATTTATAAATTTTTTCCATTGTATCTCACAGTACAGTGGTTAAATAATCCAGAAGACCAAGAGACATTTCCATGTCTACAGGTCCATCTATTTTCTACACCTGTTAAATTCTTTTTTTTCCAGATTTTTTCAACAGTTAATAGATTCCTATATTTTTCTATATTTCGGTTGTAGGCTATTCTGGGTTTGGGTGCTTGTGCCATAACTGCAGAAAAATGACTTTCAGTTTGCTCTGTTCCCTCTAGTCCTACCCCCATTCCTGTCTAGTGACCTACCTCCCAGTTTAAGAAGTGCTCCTCTGTGTAAGAGTGGACTATCATGAAGATGGAGTGCCAAAGTACCACACCATCTCCAGAGATCCCATCTGATAGGAGAGATTGAAACGAATAGCCCCAGACACCGATTAATTGGCTGATGAAAGAGTGTCCTGCCCCCTTGTTCACTAGCATTAGTTACAGGAGAGGGGCAGTTGCATCATGCATTGAGATTGAGTCACAGGCTGTAAATACTATATGGAGAGGCTTGTGCTATATAAACCTGCCAGAATAAAATAACTGAAGTGGATAACATTGAGGAATTAAGTGATAAAGATGATTACTCAGTTTGTTGGGGCTTTTCCTCAGGGCTAAAATGACTTTGAAAACTGACCAGGCATTTGCAGGAAAACCATTTAACGTCTAAGGTTTGTTTAGCTGGGTGATGTCTACATAATGAGTTAAAACATTTTCAGGCACTCCTTGATTGTCTTGAATGTGTTTTTGATGCATTATTTTGTTCCCTCTACCTTCACAGATCAGTCCAAACAGCATCGCTGCCAGAGATGGACGCATCCGAGAGGGAGACCGAATTCTACAGGTACAGTAGGACAAGCTCTTTCACTAGCCCCCTCTACACAAACTCTCATTACATTAAACATAAAAACCTGCTTTTATTTTGTCGCACTCAACCACTGTCTCCCAGCACGAGACCCCATTCATTTTTAATGGCAGAACATTAAGGAGGAACTAGCCCCCGCTGTGACTGTTAGAGGGGGAGAAATGCCCCCCTGGCTGTTTTAGTTACCGACTCAGCACCAACAAGGCTTTTTAAGAGTTCTGGTTCAGGATGGCGCTGTGCTCCAGCTCACTGCCTCCTGTGGGATAGCTGAGAGGCTATGACCGTTATTAGCCCCTAGCTTCATCTTCAGGCCTTAGATTCAAAGGAAAGAAGAGGCAGTTGTTAGGGCTGAGGGTGGATATTGTTGCCTCTAATTTTGATGTTAAAGCTGCATTCATGGATTTATTTTGGCCACTTGGGGGCAGGAAAAACAACAAAATATTTGCAAACAATTGCCTTTTTATTAAGCAAGTCCAATATTCACTTTCCTTTTTAACTCTTTTTGGTCACCACCAACTCCTGGAGGAAATATCAGGCTCTGTAGCTTGCTAGACGTTCACTTAGTCATTAATTGTGTCTGTTTGGTGCTTGGAAAGTAGCATACAGTGTTTATCTGGGCCTTTTTCATTGAAAACAGTTTGCTACTGCTGCTGGAAATGTGACTGATCAGAGCGAAGTTTGCAGGCTCAGAAAACCAAAACAACAAGCTAAAATAGGCTCAAAAGCTCATTAGAGGTGGGCAGAACAGCAAAGGTGGGTGATAATTATCGGTGTGTTCCAACACCTTTCAGATTACACAGTCATTGGTTCATTGTTAATATGATAGAATATTATAATAGGTAATGTGAACTCTTCTAACACTGACAGTGAATGGGCATTAAAGTATGAATGGCTGATGAAAGGAAGGTCTATAAACTGAGCACACAGTAATATTCTATGCAGAAAATGTATTTGACTAAATACAGTAGTGCATTATGAGAGAGGAAACGGCAATAAAGTCAAGGGAGAAGTAAATAGTCTGCGCAGGCAATTATTAGATGCGGGGGGCGGATGCATAAGCACTGTTGGTCTAATTGTCTACCGGTGTCTACCATGTGGTGTTTGACTGATTTAAGCCAGGAAGGGGGGGTGTGTGTGGGTGTTTGTGAGGCAGACCAGTACTCTGGCACTATTATCCACCAGTGACAGGGCCATTACTCTGCCTGCAAAAGATGGACGCCCCCTGTCAGCGTCCAGTTAATTGTACAGCTAGATGTATGTACGCTGCCGGATACTTTGGTGAACACAACAGCTCCGTCGGCCCACGGCCACTGTCCCATTCATAATCTCTGCTGGGTCCTGCTTTATATTGGGGGCAGCACAGAGTGTTTACAGTTTCCCCGGGAAAGTAGGCATTATTGTGCAGTGCAGTTATTTGGGTACTTTGTTTTTGTTGCAGGCTTTTGTATTGAGAGGATGAAGCTTGCCTCGGTATATGTATGCGTGTGTACAAATGTTTGCATTTGTGTATACAATGCATGTTTGCTTGCTTGCATCTGACTTCACACTGAGTGTGGTAATCATGTTTGTATGTCATCTTCAGATTAATGGCCAAGATGTACAAGACCGAGAGGAAGCCATGGCTGCGCTCTCCAATGACAAGTGTAGGAACATCGTGCTGCTGGTTGCCAGACCTGAGATGCAGGTTAGAAATGATCACACAAACTCACACTGACATGCTGTATCTACTATGGGCCTAACATAGGTAAAGGAAGCACGCGAATATGACAGCCCTGAAGGTCCGTCATTTACAGGATATGTACTCAGAGTAATCCTTAGCAGTCTGGGGTAGCCAACCCTCCTTTCTCCCCACCACCACAACCACTCCTAGTGGAAGCCACCACTGAGACACCTCATCATGTTTTATTTTGATGTAGCGCCACTGTAATTGACTTCCAACGGTAAGCCATAAAAGCTAATGGCATACTAATGTGGAGTGAGTTCAGACCCAAGGCCGATGGCGAATAAGCGACAGGATTCTGCCGCAGTGCAGATGAGCCAGGAGCGATAGTAGACTCTTTGTAATTAAATGCGTCTCTCAGTAGTAAATCTGAAGTCTTCAGATATGGATCCCATTTGGTTCACATCGAGCAAACAAACAGATGATAGATGGTGTGGAGCAAATAGGTTAAAGGTGGCAGTCTTATGTCCATTAAATTGTATTGGCTTGATCTTAAGATTTTTAATCTTTAAGATTAGAATGCATGTTTTAAAGGTGAGGGCTGGCATTTATTTGGTAAAGAAATGGGGAACTGCATATCAGTCAAATACCCCATAATATTGATGCTTGCAATTTCTTATTTTTTTACTCAGAAAATCCCATTTGGGCACCCATTTGGAACACCCAACTGTCTGCTTTTAGACACTGTGTCGCCACAAGCTTTAGGCTTTGACAAATAACACTCCCCCCTTCCTCTCTCTCTCCCCATATGCCTCTGTTCTTCATTCAACCTTAGCTGGAGGAGGCCTGGCTGGATGATGAGCACAGTGAGTTCCTGGAGCAGCTCAAGATGGAAATGTTGGAGGAGCAGCAGAGAGAGGAGATGGAATTGGCTGCCTTACAGGAGGAGCAGGAGAATGAACAGGTCAGACAGCAGCAAAACATATGCCTTGCGTAACTGGATTAGCAAGTCCATGACAAAGCTTTGTTATCTGAGCTTAAGAAATTCTGGGATGCCTGTTCATCTATTTTAAATTCGATCTGTTCAATAAGAATAAAGCCCCTAAAAACGAAGGAGTCAATAAGCAATAGATTTAAGTTAACATTCCCCCTGATTAACAGACCGTAGTACCCACTGTGTTATGAACATCCTACCATCACACTTGCACATGACATTGCTTTGACTGTATTAGGTCATCATTCACAGTCAATATTAAACAAATCTAGCTGCTAGCAGAGATGGAATCAAACTCTTCATTGACTTTCTTAGCAAAACAGTGAAAACAAGCGTTGCCCTTTGAAATACGAATATAAAATGATTATGAATATTTATGCAAGGGGGCCGTTGAACCATTTTAAATTCCAAACATTAGTAATCATAATTTAAAATTCTGTTTTGTCGGGAGGATAGCATGCTACAAAAATCCATATAAATGGAACTTCAAAGACATCGCAGAAGGGAAACAATCCCTGAAGTAACAGAGCTGTATAACAGAGTTACGCACAACAGCATATGTAATCCTTCAGGAGAATGCAGAACAGCGCTGCACTTCTTAAACTGTAGTTTTGGTGACTTTTTGTTGTTTTCTTTCCTCAGAAAAGTAAAACGGCAAACGCCAGAGTATCTTTCAAAGTTCATTACCATAAACATATTTGCAAGCATGTTTGCCTGTAAAAGCACACACTTACACATGCTAATATTCACAATACAACAATTTGAAGGCTTACTGAAAACTTGTATGTATGTAAGTGCCAATAAAAAAAAATGTTTTATGTTCACCATTAAAAGACAGAAGTGTATTATAATTATGATAACAATAACATAACAACCATGCCTGTGTTGTAAGTGTTCTCTCTATCTGTAAAAAGGTATTTCAGGCTGGTCTTGTTCATCTTATTCATTTCAGAGAGCAGAAGACGACAAGCCCACCTGCTCTACACTCCCTCATCATAAGGACAGTGTACGGAGTATAAAAGACAGAATGGAGAGCTCAGAGCATAACATCCTGGCGCACATCCAGAGACGTCTGTCCCAGTGCCTGAGAGACGGTCGGGACACACAACGAACTGCCGGCTCCACGCGGCTGGAGGACAAGGAGGACGAGGACGACGATGAGGGTGATCGTTTCCAGCAGCTCTTGGAGCTAAAGTGTCAGATACGTAACAGCGGCGAGTACGACCTGTTCTACAGCCGCCGCAGCACCATTGAGTGCAGCATGGGGGAGCAGGGCGGCGTGCAGCACGAGCTACGTATGCTCAACGAGGAGCTGCGCAGCATCGAGCTTGAATGTCAGAACATCATGCAGGCCCATAACCTTCGTAAGGGCCAGCAGTCTCCTTCCACGGGCCACTCTGCACCCTCAACCAAAAACCAAAGCCTCCATCAGAGTGATCCCACAAAGGGTAAACTGGCCGACATTAATGAGAGGCTGGAGAAATCGGACAAAGACAGCTCCAGTGCCTATAACACAGCGGAGAGTTCCCGGAGCACCCCTTTAGCAATGGACCGTTCCCCGGAGCACTCACTCCAGAGGATGGTTAGTCTCACCAACCAGAGGAACCTTTGCAGCGGCCTTGCCACTGGCCCTTCTCTTAGCCCAAGCCCCATCCCAGCATGCCGTGCTCCAGTGCCAGGCAAAAGCAGCAGCCCTGACCACAGCAATCCTTCCGAGTCAAACCAGACACCTCAGGAGGAGGAGGAGGAGGAGAGCAGTGGAAAATTAAAGCCACATGCTTCCAAGATTCCTTACTTCTCTCCATCCCACAGTTCCCAGCAGAGGCAGGTCAACATCCCAGCTCATGCACGCCACTACCAGAGCTACATGCAGTTGATCCAGCAGCGATCGGCTGTAGAGTACGCTCAGAGCCAGCTCAGCCTCCTCAGTGTCTGTAAAGAGCCTCAAAGGCCCATTAATGAGCCCAAGATGGAGTGGAAGGTCAAGATCCGCAGTGACGGCACACGCTACATCACCAAGAGGCCTGTAAGAGACAAGATCCTGAGAGAGAGAGCCCTAAAGATTAAAGAAGAGCGTAGTGGGGGAATGACCACGGATGATGATGCAATGAGTGAAATGAAGATGGGGAGGTACTGGAGTAAAGAGGAAAGGAAGCAGCACTTGGTCAGAGCAAAAGAACAGAGGAAAAGAAGAGAGTTCATGCAGCGTAGTCGGCTGGAAAGCTTGAAAGAGAACCCTCAGAGCAGCAGCGAGGGTCGCAAGGAAGTCAGCATTATAGAGCTCAGCCACAAGAAGATGATGAAGAAACGCAACAAGAAGATCCTGGACAACTGGATGACCATCCAGGAGCTGATGACTCATGGTACTAAGGCCCCTGAGGAAGCCAAGGTGCACAACGCCTTCCTATCAGTCACTACTGTATAAAAAACTACAAAAAAACACACAATCTACCCCATGCGGTATAATATACTTGCCTCGTTCAATGTGGCGTTTTTATGAGGACAATAGGAATATTTTCACACTTTGTAACCCAAAAAGCATTTTGTAAAGAATTTATCAGTGGTGTCATGGCATTTCCTTCATGTTTTTTCAGTATTGTTTTTCACATCACTCTGCGGAGAAAAAACATTTTTTTCTACAAAATTATGACAATATAATTATTTTATTACTTCGCTCTAAACATGTTGATCTTTTTTCAATTATATTTTCATATTTATGTTGTAACCATATAACTCAGTTGTAATAGTTGTATGAGCATCTTAAGAAATGTTAAGTATTTTCTTTTGTGTATTATACTCGCCAGTTGCAACGCACAGTGAATCAGTGGATCTCCTGCCTTTCTCTAACTATTTAAATGCTCCTTTAATAAACAGATCTACTCATCCTTTAAAGCTGAAATCAATAACTCTCAATGTTGTCGAGAGTTAGTAGAAATTATGTTTCAAACTATCAGGCATAGACTTGGACTAGAGGTCCAAACTAGCCATAAAGTTTAACAGTCCACCATCATACAGGTATCATAAAATTATGATAGCTTAAGTATGCTTTTTTTGTAAAGGTAAAATGAGGTACAAATGTCAGCTTTAAATGGACATGAATATCACACATTCCAATCACAGTAGTGTTAATCTTGCTCCTTATAAAAGACAGAATACAATAATTACAGCAAGAATGTCTATGAATTTTAAATAAATCCAATGGCTTGAAGAGGAAAAATCCCCTTAAACTCATTAAGTATTTCAACTCTAAATGCCATATCTGTTTTTTTTGTGTTTTTTTTGGGGGGGGGTCATTGAGGCTTTAGATTACTGAACATTGTAAATTGTTAATATGAGCAAAGGTTTTTGGTCAACAAATAACAATTGATAATATCATTTTTATCATCAGCAATTTTATAAAAGGATCTTTTAAAAGTCTAATACCTCATGTTAAAGTGAAACTTGAGACACTTTTCTTACAAAGCTACAAAAAAGGACACAATACTTAGGAGGCTGCTACACTGACAGGTCAGGAAATATGGACACAGTCAAATATGTATGTACTATACGTCTAAAATTGTTTTTAGAAAATGTATTTGTTGTAAAGGAACACAAACATTCCAATCCCAAATGTCCTGACTCATTGCCAGTGCAGCAGCTTTCTTTGTATTGCTTGCAGCTTTGGGTAAAAAAGATTTTATATTCAGTTTTTTATTTTTCAGAATATTTTGAGTTTTTTCCTACATATTCAACAACAGATGGACCTGCTCATAGCTTTTACATACCAGTATTTTTACATCATTTTTACTCTTTACATACACCTTTACGCAACATAGCCTTAACAGCAAAAACAGAATCAATGATATGTTTTTGTGGCAAACTGATTTCATACACAAACTGTCTCTGGATATCTCTGTGCAACAGAGGTGTGGTTCAGCCTTATTCATACATTGTAATTTTGAGTTTTTAGTAGCTGGAGAAATTCATAGATATTGTATATTATGTTTGCGGTCACATTAACTTGTGTTAGGATGATTGCCACTGAGCAGGACTCAGAACACACCATATTAGATCATTGAAAAACTAAACTGGTGAAATTATTGAGTTGCCATCTGTCAACAGACTTTATAGTTCAGTTACATGTACAGTATACTCATTCCAAATGCATCATTTTTAACTGAAATATTGTAAATTTTAAATTTTAAAAACAATCCCTGTATTTGTTTTGAGTCAATGGTCTAATTTCGAGTAATGCGTAGTTGGCACATTTGTAGCCCGGTAAAATGTGTGATAATGGTGATCTTTGCAAAAGAAATGATAATAAATTATTGTTTTTTGGTATAATATCGCACTGAATCATGTTTTGTTTTTATTTAAACATTTGTGGAAGAATCAAAATCTGCTGCTGCTTTGGTGCCAGGTGCCAGAACTGTTCAGTAAAAAGTTTAGCTTCTGAAAACTGATGAACTTTGAACATAAAACTTACTTTTATTGCAAGACTCCAGCACACAAAATTTGTAACTAAATAAAGTAATTTTCTTAGTTTCTTTTTTATCTTAGTTGGTTAACAAAGTTAGTTTTTGATTTTCTGTGAAGTGGTTGGTGTGAACAACGGTGTGAAAGTGAGCAAAAGCAACAATCTGTGCTGTTCTGTTTGTCTTCAGTGATGATGCTGAGGAGGAACATTTGATAAAAGAGGAAAGGTGTTAAAAGTAAGGAGTGCAAAGAACAGCAACAAAAACTACGGCAAGTCATTCTGGGGTAAAGACCAGACTAGTCTAGTCAGTGAAATAGAATAACGTGTTCACTGAACACACGTTCACCTTCGATATCTCCTTAGGAGTGACTCACTTTTTTCTCCCCTCTGTGGATGTTAAGTGATTAAATAGAAGGAGATTTCAATTAAAATCGCATTCCACTTGGATGGCTTTGTGTTCATTAAAATGTACCACCCACTTAATCATCACTATGGCCTTGTCATATGCAGGGGAGAGCTACTGGAATACTTTGGTCTCTGTATTATCTTAAGTTGTCAGTGTGCTATAGCTGAAATTGGAGTGTCACGGATACACTTCTGCCTGAAGACAGTTCTGTACTTCTGTTTCCATTTAATATAAGTCTTCTTGATATTATACATGCTTTCTTTTGAGTAGAAAGTGTTCTTGGTTACCCATAGGCATTATATCTGTTTTTGTAGCCAAGCACTTTTATTTTCACAGTTTGGTTTCTTTTGTCAGTGTTTTTAATATTTTCATATTTACAAACACCTAATGTGTGCACACTGGCCAGTGAATAACTCCATCCAACTCCTTACAAGACAAAAAGGCCATTGTTCAGGCTCTTGCTATGAAAGCACTTCTTACTGGCATACTCTACTTAATTTGCATACAATGCTATTAATGCCAAGGTTTCACATTTAATGCCATTTTGCTGTTTTCCAGTCTGTGGCAATTAAAAAACATCTCCATGTATACAACGACCAAACATTAACATCCAAGTTGGTATTGACCATCACCCAAGCCCATTTGCTCTCCTCATTTGTTAATTCTCTGTGTAAACAAAGACCATTAAAATGCCAATGAAAAGCCACAGAAGAAGTGAGTTGTACCAACCCACGCCAGAACTAGCCCGAGTGCTCACTGGCTAATTAAGGTCATCCCTGAGCCCCTGAAAGACCCAGTCAGGTGTAATTAAAATCGAGCCTATGACAGCCATGGCATTTGTCAGAGCTACCCAGCAGTTCAAATACCAGTACTGACAGAAATGTCAAACAGATAGCAGTGGCTCAGCTCCTCTTCAGCCCTACACACACACACACACACACACACACACGGCTATTGTCTGTGTTATGAATGTTTACTGATAACCTTTAGGATTCCCTGAACAGCAAAAACTACAAATTCTCTATCATTCATCCAGAAAGGACCATATTTATAGACATACAGATCCACTTGACACCTGATGGTGCAATCTACTTCATAGTGCCTCCTCTCCCTCCTAATCTCAGAGGCTTGTAGCAACCTGGTAATTGCTTCGGATCTTGCGTCTCTCGATGTCACTTTAGAAATTGATGGTAGCTCTGATCTTTGATAATATAACTGCTGTGTTGTGGTAATTGGCCCTATCATGCCAGATGTATCAGTGTGTATGTGGATACTACGGACAGACTGCTAATGCTGAGCCAGCTGTTCTGAATTTATACAAATTAATCAAGCAAAGGACAATAGTGGGTCCACTGAAAGAGGACTATGGTGTAAGGAATCACTTAAAACTGTAAAACAAAAAATTCTTAACTGTGTATTTAAAATTAAACCTGTTTAATGAACTATATTATTTTCTTCCCATAACATAACCAGGTGAAGAGTCTAAAGCTATGCTAGCTGCTCTTAAAAGGGAAACTACACTGCCGGTCATGTGGCTGTCCACTGAGTGTTAATGGTATGTTGAGTCACTTGACGAAATACATCCCTCAGTGCATGCTACATTAGCAGAGAATGCAGTTTTTTTCTTGCTGCAAAATTGGTTGTACTTCCGTCAACACAGCCATCACAGTGATGTCGATGGAGGCACAGAAGAACAACAACAAGAAGAAGATATGGACCATCCCCAACCTGAGCTGGTGGTGCCTTTGCTCAGATTGCCCCAAAACGGCAACAGAAACTGAATCATTCTGCTGTGATCAACATGCTAACATGTTCAAAGTGACAATACTAACATTTTGCTGTGTTAACATTTTAACATTTGCTAATAAGCTAAAAAAAAAAAACTAAACAAAGTACAGCTGAGCCTGATGGGAATGTCCTTAATTTTGCAGGTATTTGGTAATAAACCAAAGCATTGGCCAAAATAAAATGTTGACCTGTTCTAGATGAAAAATCAGTGGATCATCAAAGTTTTCCATTCACCCTGAGGGCAACATGGCTGTCTGTGCCAAACGTCATGACAATCTTACACACCAAAAGCCAGACATGTCAACCTCACGGTGACGCTAGAGGAAAAGTCAGGACATCACCAAAGTCACATCCCGAAGGGAACATAAATGTCAAGGATTCTATTCAAAGTGACCAATCAAAGGCCTCAGTCTATTCCATCCCCACCTCCAAAGACTCAAAAGTCAACTTGACAAGTGAGCGTTGAGCAGTTGCCAGCGTGTCAGGAGGGTGGCGCTTGCAATCATAAATGTCCCATGGAGAAATGCCCCCTCATGAGGATGCTTTTCTGCTTTTTTTCTGATAGATCCCTACATTAGTTGGTAGTGCAGGAAAAACTCAAGTGCAAAGACCTTGTGGGAAGTTTGTTTCACGTTCAGTTCACTCTTCATTTCCAACATAACACCACCATGCAGAAACCCTGGTTTATAGCCAAGCATGAATATGATACAAAAGTTACAGTTAATAGTTTTAAGGATTAGTTAAAAAGTCTAATCTTCTGTTGTCTCACTGCTTCATCACAGCTCTGTGTATTCAAACTCGCTGCTGGATATGTTTTGGTGTTGTTATTGGCAGAGATCTTTTATTGCTTCTGTGAACCATTTGGACTTTCTTTTTCACTCTTTCACACCCACTGTTTTATTTGTTGTTTCATTTTCACCTCAACCAAGTGCATTAGGAAACCTATTAAGCAAAAACCTGTGAATATTTCAGCGCATAATTAGAGCTCTAATTACAATTCAATATTTATAAAATGGGTGAACCAAACTGCAGTACATACTGCAAAGGTCTCAAACATGTACCATTTGGATTGCAATTAGAATATGGATAATACTGCCTGAAACATATTGTTATACTGTTAGCCCTAAACAGAGATGTGGCTAGTATATTATTCATAGACACATTAGCAGATTTTAAGAGCTGGGTAATACCCACTGGTGGAAACATAATCTCTCTGCAGCATTCAGCTCATACTATTACTCAAATTATACAAAAGATTTCTCCAGTGCTTTCAAAAAATGTACCAAAATATAGCAAGGCTTCAAACTACTTTTTCTTCACTAACTGGTGTTTTACCTCATACTTATGTTATCAGTGCAAGTGTCCTCAGGTCTTGATATTTCCACTATATCTGCCCACTCGGCTCTACATGCAAAATACTTACAATTCTTAGATACTAGTATTTAGTCAAAACCCAAATTTAGATCCTCCAAAATATATATTTTTTTAAATCCTGCACAAATGTCTCCTTCCCAGCATTAAGTGGTAATCTAAAAAGTCTCTCACCCTGGTGTTTTCACTAACCTCCAAGGCAGAAATGACTGACATGTGTGGCCAACCATGCAAACTCTATGCTGTATACAAATGTGACACTTGTCCCTTTGTACATTCATCGTCTCTATGAATACCATTAATATTCTTATAAAGTTTCCATTTTTCTTATTCATGAGCAATGGGTCAGAGTCCGTATCCAATAGAAATTACTTATATCATTCGGAGTCTGTGATTGCCTCACTGAGCTCGAGAATTAATAAATAATGTCTGCCAGCCAGTGCATAGGGTCTGGTGCACATGTATTACACAATGTAAACATCGATTCCCACCCCCTTCCCATGTTATTTCAGTGTCTCTTTCATTAATCATGGTGAGCTCATCAGTTACTCTTTCATATTCATGCGTATTCAACTATGTAGTTCTGTCATGAAAGATTTTCATAACTCGACCTGTCTTCACATTGATTTAATTGGCTCCTAGTGCACTTTCTTGACATCGGAGCTTGTAGAATGTGAAGTGAACTCATATCTCTGCACTTCTTCTAATACAAAAGTTAATGCATGCAGCGTCAAACGGCAGGAGATGTTTTGCTTGTTCAGTTGCATTCTGGATAGCGGGACACCTGCACTTGGAGTAATGAGAATCTTGCCAGGAGGCCTTGCTGGTCAGAGCTTGCTTTGCCACAGGCGAGTCTAGCAGCTCATCCACGGAGCATCTGCAGAGAGCGAGCAGTGAGTAATGACCTCAGTATGATGTAGATGGTGCTTCTTTTGAATCATCAACATATTGCAAATAAGACTTATTTAAAGTTGCTTTGATCAACTTTGCACATTTACAGCCCCCCAAATGTCAGTGAGAGGAAATTGTTAATTTTTTTAAACCTAAATATGTCACATAACATGTCAGTATTTGCACAAATTTTTATCAAACCAATCAGTGTGTGATCATTTTTTTCAAATAAAGAACAAGCTTCATTTGGCACATATCTGAGCCAAACAGAACCTATTCTCAATTAACCACTTAAATCAGTTCTGCAACTCAAAACATCCTCTTTGTTAGTCATTAATAAATGTACCTTTCTCCCCCATTGTGATGTGCATTTACTTGCGTATATTTCGTTATTTAAAATCCTTTAAAGTATCACTGTTGACTATACAAAAAAAAGGCTAGTGCTCCCGTAGATGATAATGTGCCTTGTCATTGAAGTAAACTGAACAAGGTGTGCTGCTGTCCAAAGGTGGCTGGTGAATAAAGGAGGGATTAAGTGAATGCAAAAGGGAGGCTGATGCAGATGACTGCACAGCAGAGTCTCTCTTGCAGTGACTGACCTTGAGGCTGGAGTGCACCATTATACTTTATTACGGTAGTTTACAGAAGTCTGTGCAGATTTAATGATTCATGGCTACTGATTTCATAGTGCTTTGCAGACCATTTGACAGTGCTGCGTTTTACAATCAAAAAAATAAGACGGAGGAGTGGCTATAGCCACTGAGGATAACTGCTTTTGTGACTTCAGCTAGTCAGTAGTAACACTACCATCTTACATCGGCACACACACACACACACACACACACCTTGACAGAATGGGTCAGAATCCCATATCACATCTATAACTATATCCCTGCCCTCTCTTGACCCTGTCTTTACTTTCGTTTCTCTATTAGTAGAAAGAAACGTTGCTACTATTAAGATACCCCTGCTACATTTAAGAAAATGTCACATTTTGATGGGATGTTGAGCTACATATACATCACAGATAGACTGCTGCTGAATACTGCTATTAGTTTTAATATCAACCCTTGCAGTCTCACTAAAAAAAGTAGAGCAGCAGAATACTCATTGGGACCAACATCCACCACAAAATGTACCGATGCTCCCAATGGCAAATAGGCAATACATCACTGTCATCCCGATCCTTCTTTTTTGAATATCCTATCTGCATTGCACACTGGTGGTAGAGGATTTGTCCCCTGTGGGTTGCTTTATTGTCACCTTATAGCTGCAGTATGCATAGATTCCAGTAGTATGAATTAGGTGTGACTTTGCTCATAATTCTGTGTATCTGTTAAACTAGGTTAAGGAGACACAAGTCATACATTTAAGTTAGATCATTATATCATGTTGCAATAAAAAAAAAACGTGTTGACATTGTTAAGGGATTAAAAGTTTTGTTTGTGCATGAACAATATGCTTTTGGGGTTTTCAGTCTTGCTTTTGTTTGGATGCAATATGTAAATTTCAGTCTGAATCTTTAGATGTTCATATATTCTGCTGCAGTGGTTCTGTTTTTGCTCAGAGAATAATTATCTAGGATACCCTTGGATACCCCAACTCCTCAGGTGTGCCCTCTGCTATTTAAACACCTGGGGATATGAGCACAGAGAGAACAAAGACATCCCATAAAGTATGTAAAGTTATGAGCATCACTGCTATGCTGCAGTGTTTTCAATTAAAGTTGCTTCTGGAGGGCAGTATTAGTCAGGTTTTAAGGAGATTAGTGTACACAGCCATTACAGAATAGGTATTTTCATTATCTTAAGTGCATGTGATTTTGTTAAGGCCAGCATTTTTAGGAAACAGGAAACATCTATTATGGACAAATCTGCCCATATGAGCATCTGAAAAAAAAGAAGTCATGCTCTAATCAGGCATCTTTGGAGAGGAAATGAGGATATTACTTACAGACACAGACCAAAATGCAGCCATAGATAACAGCTTGTTGTCCTTGTATTATGTACAAGCCTATTTAGATTAAGAGTCAGTTTGATTATCACTCCATTATTCACTCTGACATTGCCTTCAGTTAGCTGCTTTCTATGAGAGGAGAATTCAGTTTTACTCTAACCAAAGTAAATGACGTATCTGTCTGTTCTGACGTCATTTTTAGTCAACACCAAGACTGCGTTAGCCAGCGTGCAGTCAGCATATGGCAATATTGAGAGTACAGTTGATGAGACAATGATGATGTGTCCCAGTATAGGGAGAGTGATGATGAAGCAGAAATGTGTAACAATGCTGCCTTTGCTTTTCAGTAGGGCAGAATTAGAGGACATTATTACTGGTATAATATCGATACTTCTACTTCTTCTTCTACTACTTTCGACACACACATAGACAAAAGTGGAAGCTGTGTTCAATTAATCAAGATTTATTGAAGAGTCTGTCGGCTTGACCTAAAGCAAGGATGGCTTACATTTGTAACTACATTAGTAAGCTAATTTACTAATTTCTGGTTTTATAAAAAGTAATGTTGTCAGACACTTTGAATAACAATCTGAACCCGTCAGTGGCCAAAACAAAAACTTTTAGTGGATGGACTTTTCACGGGCACAATTGCCAGCAAGGATTATGTTGCAGCCATTGCAGCCCATTCTCAGACGCTGGCTAGGCAATCTTCTGGACCAATTCCAATACTTGCCTTTAAGGCACAGGCATTGACCATAACCAAATTTGATTTGGAACGTCTTTGTTAGACTGCTTTTTAATGCTTTTTCTTCTGTGGTGGTGCTCATTATGAAGATTACTATCAAGTTCTTTTGTTTAAAAGTGTGTTCAAATAACACAAACACACAGAGGCAGATTCATTTTAGGCAGAAACACCTGAGGTGAAGACAGGTCTTAGCAAGTTCAAGTTTATATTTTAAACACACAAAAACAGCTGCATTTTCGCTTCCTGTTATGTTTCCTGTTCTGCTTTAATAAAGTCAGTGCTATTCACATCAGGGTGCTGAAGTACCAACCTACTTCGAGGGTTATTCGTTTTTGATGTATTTTGTTTGTGTGCTCTTTTTGAAAAAATGAATCATACTCTCTGTTCATAATATAAGCACAATGGGCATCTACTACTGTACTGGATACTAAAATCTGAGCACTTTGTTGATTTAAGCAAAATACAATGTTATTTATTTTTTGCCAGGCACCAATCAACACTGGCATAACATGCTGCTACACAAAGGCAAGTGGGTGTACCGTCGCAAACTTTATGGCATAGATTGGCTTTGTTCACTGTCCCATTATTATAAAAGAAAAAGCATACTGTATTGTAGCGTGCATATAAATGGCAGCCCTCTGTAATATTCTCTCCTATTCTATTATATATAGTCCTCTACCTCTCCCTCACAAATGCACATGCTCACCTCATATTACTATAAAAAGGTCTTGGAGGCATATTATGATTTAGATTCCATTCAACAGTGGAAGCTGAATAGCTCGGCTAATATTTCTTTTGATGATTAGAAACACAGAGGGACCTGATAGCTATTCATGTGTGGTCATATTGTTGGACTAATGCATTGCATTAATTCTAACAATGATCCAAAGGGCTCAATATTTCTTTCAAATATGAAGATCCTGTTTAATTTCCTATATTTGGTGGTTTTTGATGACAACCAGAAAATAGCGTACACAAAGAATTTCCGGACATAAAGGCATTGGTAAAGGTTTTGGTCAGATAACATCCATAGCGGTGTTAAGATAAGAAATTGAAGAAATATAAATATGATAAAATAAATCAACAGATGTTTGCAGTTTTTAAATCTACAATTAAAATAATGTGGGCTATGCCAGGTATTGAAAAATTACTGGTTTTCCATGTTTAACTAAGTTTAACAGATGCATAGTGGGCCATCATGAGAGCAAAAGCATAATTTTTATCCATCATAAAGGCAACAAAGTGGTACGATAGTTTGGTGTACAAATACACTTCTCTAACACTGGATATTCATAGCAAGAAAAGCACAGGTGCTTCCAATAACATTAATGATGGCTTGTAGCCAGGAATGTAGCTATTGTTACTGCTAACTAAGAAGAAGTACTTTGTTATGGTTGCTACGGCTGCAGTTCCATATGCGCGCAGAGTTAGAACAGTGTTTCTAGGACACCTTCCATGGTATCCATTCAATGGTATATTTTAAACCAAATTAAAGTATTAAGTATTAGTCATTCATTAACACATAACTCATATTGATTTCGCTTTCCAATTTTAGACATTATAAAACAGCTCCTTAGCCTAAGAATTCCTGCCGTTGGCATTGCTAGGTAACATCTAGGTAAACAGGAAGGGATTCACAAGGCTTATCAAGAAGTTTTAAAATCCTAGAAAAGTTTTGAAACTGGGAGAGAAAGAGAACTTTTATTGATTGCTCTCAATCTCAAGAAGAGTGGTGCTGCATTTTACTACATGACATTACTAAAACTGTCTTTCCAGCGGTGATAACTTTACGAGACACTTGCTCTCTCTCCCACTCTCTCTGTCAGAGACACACAGACACATTTCGCAGTCTGTCTCTCACTATCTGTGACTGAATTCTCCCCATCTCTTTATTTTCTGCACGCACTTCCTCTCTGGTCCTCTGTCCTTTCCCCTGCAGCTGTCCCTTGGACACAGACAACCTGCTTCTCCGTGCCTAACAGTATTTAGATTAGATGTCCTGATTCATGCAAATATGAACCACATTTTTAATTGGATTTGCATGGTTCTCACTGAGAAGCAATTAATCGTATTTTTCTTTTTTGGGGGGTTAAGCATTTTATTGGTACTCTTATCTGTGACCAAATCACAAATATACACTAGAGTTTGTGACAGACCAACAGCCTTGCAGTTAAAGAAAACTATGTAGATAAGCACATCTCAGGCAATTCCCACAGAAGGGAGTGCATAATGAAAGCAATATGGTGATAAACAGGTGTGCTAGGGCCTCTGAAGCGTACATTAATAAGGCATTATTCGGCTTCTACAGACATACATTAGCAGACAACTTGACGTCCAGCTGGGTTCTTTAAGAGAATGATGGAAATTGTTACATCTCATGCTCCATTCACCCTAATGCTCCCTGTTAATCTCCTGCAAACCTTGAAACTATTGTGTACTAGCACACAAATAAAAGGTTAAATTGTAAATTTGTCCATTTAATTCATTATTAAATGTATAATATGTATCATACAAAGTCAGAGATTCTTAATCTCAGACAGAGATCCCTTTTGTTTGACTGAAGTCAGTGGTGATAACAGAGGTGATTCTGTTGGTAAGGATATACTACAGGAAAGCTATCAAACAATGCATTTCCTGTGGACCTTCTTGTATGGTGCAGTAATGCTTCAAACTCTGCCGTATGCCACAATAAAAACTATCCAATCCAATCCCATATCGCATCTACAGTATGCTGCTGCATTGCTGTACGTATTATGAGTCTCATAGTGTGAAATGAAATGCATTTAGCAAATAAAAAGCAATGAATTCTATCTCCCATTGTAACAACACGAACATGACGGGTGATGAACAATTCTTGCAAAGCTGAATGACCTTCGGCTACACTGAGATGGAGCCTGACATAACTGTCATCACCACCCGTCACAGGCTATTTACATTTGGCCTCATGCTCAAATGCCAGGGATGCTATGTGACCATAATGGCTTACATTTCACCAGGCCCTTTCATAGGGAATTGCCATATCTGCAAAAGAGGCAATTATTTGTCCGTGGTGACTGTTTAGCCGTTTATGCGGATACTGTATGTCAAACGCACATCCTGTCCCCTAAGGTGGGGAAAAACAAACATGTTACCCTGCTCTTCCATGACACATTTTGGGATTAAGCAAATGCATTATCTGTTTAAGAGAAGAGAAAAGACGGTTCTATTAGATGCCTATCAGCTGCGTCTTCCCAGCCGTTCCTTTGGGGGGTGTGAGGATGGAATAGAGAGTGGAAGCTGATGTGTCTGTCAGAAATCAAAATCAACACTCAACAACTTGCAAATTAAATTCACCTGTCAATCCACATCTGTTTGATCCTGTCTCACTGTCAGATTCCCCCACCCCAACATTACTTGACGACTATAAAAAGGGCACGCTAACGGTGTTCGGTGTTAGTTTGCATTCAGCCGGCCGTAAATGGCAAAACATTTTCCTTTTTGAAAGGAAGCGACAAAATTTGCGATTGCCTCCAAACTATTTTCTGAATTGCGCCAGCTTATTATAAACGCAAAAGTCATTCCTGACCTGCAGTTGCCCCCTCCCATGTCTTTCTGGCTCCTCAGATGTTGCTGCCTCGCCTTGCTTGCTAACTTTGGCAAACCTGGTGTCCCATTTGATTCAAGTTTAGGCAACGAGGTTTACAAAAACAACACATCTCTTTATATCCTACATGAATTATTTCATACTCTCTCTCTTCATGGTACAGTCCCAATCTCCCTCATTATATATAGTGAGATTGACAACCAGCACATACTAGGACACCCTAGTTTTGTCGAGTCAAGTCAATCATGTCGTGAGTAGCGAGATCCTTGTGGTCTTTGATGGAAGGCCATAAAATATTAATTTCACAACAGCTGTCTGGGGCTCTCTCTTATTTGACGTGGGCTGTCAGCCTTCTAATAATCTTCCTGGGTTTTGTCTCATTTGTGTGTCCCCATCGAGGTGCCTGTAATCTCCTTCATTATTAATCTCACAGAGCAGAAATGTCATGCCGGCAGCCTCGGTGCACACTCGGCATCATTTAATTCTTGTTTACCAGCCTTCCTCTTATGCCCCAGTGAAGCCGCCTGCTTTTGCCAAAGCAGCATGCTTTCCCCTAAAGAATAGTCTTTTCATTCTGTCAGGAGACAGAAAATTTGCATTGAGATCTATAGTCTTCTCCCTGCCACACGCCCCTCTTATCATTCCCCTAATGGATCACAGCAGACATTGTGCCTTGCATCTGTGTGTGTGTGTGAGCATGTGTGTGGCAACTGTTTGTATGAAGATACCTTCAGAGCCCCTTGAGGAATTTTTTTTGAGGAAAGTCGATTTTGCCCTCTTGTTGCAGGTCCTACTTCCCCCCCCAGATCCCCAGACTCTCGCAGCTTTAATGTGACATCGCAGGGTTGTGTACCTGACTGGAGATAGAGCTTGGCTCGTCTGTGGTTTTTGTGTGAGTTATCTGTGTATTGCAAATTGAGGCAGAAAAAAACTGGAGCAGAAGGTGACTAATAGAGATATAAGGTGCTGCTGGATTTGAGCCTAGTTTTAGCCTCCATTAAAAGAAAAGTATAATATTTACATTTATACATATCTTACATGTACATATTTAAAGCTGCACTAATTAATATTAACAATAGCACAAATGGCTATGTGCTTTTGTATGAGTTCATCTGTTATCTTGAATGTAACCTGTTTCGGAGCAGGTTAGGCGTGCAGCATAAGTTACCATGGTGATTGACCCAGGTAAGAGGTGAACCACCGCCGTAACCCTGAAAACCCACAGTTAAACCTGAAGTTACCTCGCTAACTCCAAATCCTGCTTCGTTGTACAGGCCTCAGGTTTCCAGCCATTTTTTGTGTAAAAGTTCTAAACACCCACTGTATGCTACCTGACCAGCAACCCTTCAAACCTCATGTGACTTCTTTTTCTAGGATAGCAGTTACATTCTGTTTCAAAGACATCTACTTATTTACTCATCTTTTCTATGTGCACACACCATCACCCCCAGAAATGATTCACTGTTACCTAGCTCCTCCACAACCAGAAACATTAGCTCTTATTGATCACAGTTACCTCGTTTCCTCATTTGTCAAAATGTTGCTGCAGAAGGTTCTATTTCTGCCCATCAACATCTAATTACATGCTGGCTGTAGCTGTAAATCTGCCTTTCGATGAAAGTATCTCAACACAGGTGGTGGCTATATGAACCCAGATTTAGGATTAAGAAAGCAAGGCTGTCTGGAGGTCTGGGGGGGGGGGGGG
>JAVQJD010067488.1:0-10764 GCA_036023655.1 Nannoperca australis
GGCTCCTGGGCGTCGGCCACCAGCTGCACTCCGATTGAGCCAATGAGCGGGCGCATCCACTCACCCAGGTGTATGGCATCACCACGATTATGCCCTGGATTTAGGACAGAGGGAGAAAAAAGACAGGAGACAAGAAACATACGTGCCGACCATGTCGTGGCACGTAACACTCTGTGTTCATGCACTCTCGCAATAAAAGCTTGGTTAAAAACTATTTATATTCTTAGTTTGCAGGAGATGTCAGATTACCAGGACTGTAATCCTGGGTGTTTTTCATTCTTGAAATGCATTACAGTGCAAATACTGGGGAAGGGATGTGTGCTCGGGATCTAGATAGCCATTATCGATCACTGAATCTTAGCCTCCCCAAGCATGATGTTCACCCCGCGTATGCTCTGGTCAGCTCAAGGGATGCTCCGTGTGACCAAATGTTTATGTAAACAGATGGAAACATGACTGCTGCTGCCTAGTGGAGGCACACATGTTGCACATGTGCACACAGCCGAAGTGTATCATTCACACGTACCTCTATGTTTTTACAGTGCAATGCAGTAAACAGGGTGGTGTCAATGTTGGTGAACTTTCCTACAGGCTGCAGCAGAGCTGGAAGCAGAAAGCAGAGGTCATTCCACACAGGTGCTGTGGCAAAATCTGTACCCTTCAAAATCAATACGTTTGTCATGATGTAGAAAAGCAGCACAACCTGTTTTCAGTTGTGAAACCCAAACCTGGTTACCATGGCAACAACGTATGTGGCGTTTATATTAAGCAACATACTAACATCACTGCACTACTACTACCACTCGTTTTTACCGTGTCTCTCCCTGCTCCTGGCCTGCAACAGGAAACCCTGGAACTCTGTGGTGCTGTTCTTCACCACCTCCACCGTCACTGCACGGACAGAATTAGGGAGGGATTAACGTTAATACAGGACAGACTGACTGCAGGAGCAGCAGCAATGGACTGGAGGTAGAGAGGGGTAACATGGGTAAGAGAGAGAATCTGCATCTGAGGCCATTTACAAATGTATGTGCAACTAGTCCAGAAATGTGTTCACTGATGTCTGACGGTGAAATGTTACACAATACAACCCCTGGGATGGGATATGTGAGAGGGTGAGGAGGAGTAAAGAGAAGTTGGATAATGCAGAGAAAAGACAGGGAAAGAGTAATGTTAGGAGGTAGAGAGACAAACTATAGTTTCTGAACTTAACTCTTAATAAATCTTCCTTTAACCCTTGTGCTACCTTGCCGGGTCATATTGACCCAGTGTCTTCTCCACAGGGTAGCACAAGGGTTAACCAGATGACTTTCCAAACCTTCATCACACTGTGCAACAAACTTTTCTCATTTTCTTTCCATAGTTTGAGGCATTTTTACATTGCTTGACAATGTAAAGAGAAACAGGACATTTTATGGTTATTTTCAACAACTTTAGAATGTTGTCCCAGTTTATAGGAATTCTATGATTGCACAGCATATTACAAAGCATGGATATCTCTAAAGACTTGCACACATGTATGAAAAGCATTCTCATGGGTTTATCATCATCTCACTTTAGTTAGTAGAAATCTTTAACTGACTTTTATTCATTGCAGTGCAGTATGTATTGTTTTTAATCTATGTCGTCAGAGTCAAACTGATTTGTTTATTAGGTCATTTTAACTGCAGATATGATGACAATACAATAAAAATTAGTTCACTGATTAAAATACTTTATTGCTTGATTACACCAATACGCAGGTTGGAGGGATGTTGTTGAGTATACATAGACGATGAATTCAGATGGATGAAATCAGATCAAATCAGGTGCTGTGTGAAAACGCCAGTCCTCCCATTCATTTCAACGTGGGTAGGACGTTTAGGCTGCCGCGGTGGGGACCGCAGGGGGTGCTTGGAAAAAACAACTTAGCGGCCCTGTTGCAAACCCTTAAAACAGAATCAACTTTTGAAGAAACGCAACCCAACGTCACGTTGATCCACAAGAAGAAGAACCTTGTTTACTATGTTGCATTGCACTCCCACACCACAGCACAACCCTGTGCTAAATGAATACAACCTAAGAACTAAAATACACATTCAATGAAAACAAATATCTATATTATTGAAAATAATATTATTAGAATAGTATATCCCTTTATTCCCTTATGGCTTATTCAGTTCAGGGTCACGAGGGCTGTAGCCTAGACCAGCATGCCCATCTATGACAGGTCTTACACATACAGACGTAAAAACACATTGACACATATGGACAATGTAGAGCCTTCACACCTAAGCTGTGACTGTAGGAGACACACGGCCATGAGGAGAGAAGGGATGTACAGACATTACATGCTGCATATAATACTGGCTTCATATAAAGCAAGTCTATCATTAGACTGTTGGAATGTGTTGCATGGACTACTGACTACATGGCAATGTTGCTGCACAGACGTACCTGTAATGACTCCACCAGGCCTGTAGGTGGCATTCGATGTAGACAGTATGAATGGTGGGCTGCTGGTGGAGGGGGTGAAGGGCGGGTGTACAGGCATCATGCTGCCACAGGAGAATTCCACCAAGCCATTAGAGAAACACAAACACTCCTCCACACACCACTGCTGAAAGCAACAGTGTGGCTTTAATAGGCATCTGAAACAGACAGGAGGCAGCAGAGACAGGTGTTAATGTTTAACAGACCCCAGCATGTTAGGTCAGGACACACCTGTTCCACCACCATCACACTCAACACAGGCGTACCACAGGGCAGTTTGCTGAGCCCATTCCTCTACTCCCTCTTCACCCACGACTGCAGGCCTGTACATGGATCCAACTCCATCATCAAGTTTGCGGACGACACAACGGTGATTGGCCTCATCAGCAACAACGATGACACAGCCTGGGAGGAGGTACAACATCTGGCCGCTTGGTGCGCTGACAGCAACCTGCTTCTTAACACCAGCAAGATGAAGGAGCTCATTGTGGACTTCAGGGGGAAAAGAGGAAGCACATACAACCTCATTAACATAAATGGGATGGCTGTTGAATGTGTTTCCAGCTTCAAGTTCCTGGGGACCCACATCTCAGAGGACCTCTTCTGGTCAACCAACACCCCCAGCCTGGTGAAGAAGGCTCACCACGCTCTTTTTCCTGAGAACACTGAAGAGACATCACCTGTCTTCAGCCATATTGGTGAACTTTTACCGCTGTGCGATTGACAGCATCCTGACCCGATGTGTCACAGTCTGGTACGGGAACTGCTCTGTCACAGATCGCAAGGTGCTACAGTGGATCATAGGGACTCCACTTCCAGCCACTGAGGACGTCCAGAGGACATGCTGTCTGCGTCGAGCTCGCAGCATCCCCCTGCCCATAGACGGTTTGCTCTTTTGCCCTCTGGCAGGTGCTTCAGGAGCCTCCGGACCAGGACCAGCAGACTGAGGACCAGCTTTTTCCCCAAAGCTGTCTCCCTACTGAACTCTGCCCCTCACTGACCCCCCTGCCGCTACACATCACTACATACTCATCACACTGTATATGTCCATAGTACCTAAATCTACATGTATAGTATAATTCATGTTCATTGCACTGTAACCTGTATAATCTCTATATTATAATCTGTAGAGTATATTATAGCATCCCAATAATATGTATATTATGTCTATACCACCCATATATATATTCATATATTATAACTATTAGTATAGTATGTTCATTGCACCTCATCTGTATATTATAATCTGTAAAATATGTCTATTGCAAACCTATTGTATTTCATGAAATATATTACACACACGTATATATTCTGTGTATATATCTATATAGCTTATATAGATACATACTCTGTACATACTGTAAATCTTGCACCTGCTGCTTATTGCACTTCTGCTTGGATGTCAAACCACAATTTGTTACCTTGTACTTGAACATGTGTAATGACAATAAAGTTGAAACTAATCTAAAAAACATGGTGGAGAAAGTGTGGGTTTGCTTTATGGCAATCCAATTCCCAATTCTGATATGTATATGACATCAAATCCAAAGCTTTTGAAGAAAAGATCTCCAACCAATGCAAACCAACATTAATGATAAGTTATTAACAAGTGAAATGAGACTCCTGAAGAGCCCTCAATAATGGGCTTTGTAGAAAACAATTATGTCAGAATTTCATTCCCAGAAATGCACATAGGAACTCAGGAACATCCAACCCCATGTGACCATTACGGGGAAAATAAAAACATTCATATGAATAGACATCCACGTTTAAAGAGTTTTCAATTATTTTATAAAACAAGTATTAAAGATAACTAAAAAAATGAGGACAGATTTGTATATCAGGACAGTTTTTTCTTCTTTTCTCTTATTAATGATTTCACAACCCCTCAGATTTATCTTTGGACCTTTGGAAGGGTACCACCCCTAGGTTGGAAACCACCAGACTAAACTACCTAATTATGTATAAAGTAGTTAAAAGTAGTACGATGTGTTAAAGTTATTTTATAATACAGACATTTTATAATTGGAACACATACTTCAGATACAAAACATTTTGCTGGTAATGCTTGAATGCATGACTTGTAATGGGCTGTTCTGACATTGTTGAGCTGCTACTTTTACTTCTCTGAGTACTTATTGACCAGTGCCCGGTGCAACAGAGTTACAGCGTGGTTCACTGATGTGTTTTTAATAGTTTCCGGACAACAATGGAGCTCTATGGCAGAAGAAGAGATATCACGCTTTGATACACACACAATACTAAATAGATACTAAAATAATACAACATATTGCCAGCATTGTCTTTTAAGCAGTAAAATAAAAAAGCAGTTATGCTACCCTAAATTAAAGCTACTTCCATTAGTATACTCATAGTCTTAAGGCATAAATATTAACACTAATACTACTAATAACATTTCCACTGTTCAAAATATAGAACAGTTTTTTAAAAATATTTAATTCAAGAGGTTGGCTGTCAGAAAATCCAGCTTGGAAAACTAATATAAATTTGGTCGCATCATTTGCTAATAGATTGTTCACATCACACTGAAGCGAGCATGGTCACTCAAGAGGATGAGGTTTCAATGTAGATCTAATCATCACATGCTCATAAGCTGTTTGCCTTTCATTCCTCTGGGTGACTGTTAACCTCTCGTTTGTTATTTATCAAATCTATATTGGATTCACTTAAAACTTACTTCCAATTGTCAATTTTCAGCATCACCAAAATGTTAAAACACTAATGATACAAACATTTGACTATTTATTAGAAACATCTGGAAATAACTTTAGAGTAGAAACATTTACAAATGAGTTCTAGCTTTGGAATTGTAGTAGCCTGATTAATCTGAGCCGGATTCAATTTTATATATTTTGTATATCTTACAACATAGGTGAAGTGTTACAATGAATCCTCTCTTTTGAACCCCCACTCTGCCTACGTTTGAACACCAGCTGATCTGTTTAGTCCAGGTGGAAGTACTCATCTTGTCTCTGGAGCGCTCAGTCTTTTCCGGCAGACAGACACAAATTGGTTTTCCAGGGATCCTTTTAGCTACAATAAAACAATGAGTCTTTCACAATATTGTCAAAACTTGAAAATGAAATGAAATCACCTCCTCTGTGATAAAAACACGTAAAGTGCCTCGTCGAGACAAGCTGAGGGGTAATTGGTGTGCAACCATGTGTGTGATTTGGTTTCATCAAGGAGTCATCCATTGGGATCCCATCTCCTGCAACCATGACAATGCTAATTGTGCATGGCAGGAGGGTGAGTGTAAACAACACAATGACACTCAATTTCTATTTGGTTTCCATTCAACCCTAGCTTGAATTACCATGGCAATGCTGGCACACTCAGATTTAAGCTTTTTACTTGTTCTTTGGTCCATTGCTTTGTTTTCAGGTCTTTATCTTGTTATTCAATAGTTTCCCTCCACATTCTTAAAACTACAACCTGAAGTTTTCTTAAGGAAGTAGTTTTGTGTCCTGCACCACATGAAAGGGTCAGTCCAGTGTTTCCCCATCGTTGGTGCTCTCTAGCAAGCCATCTTGCGTTCCCACCAGTTTTGAGTGGAACTATTGTAATCAAGGATGCGCCATCAACAGAGGGTGTTGCACAACGGATGTATTGCAGTAGTAGCAAGATGGCAGATCGCACTGATTACCTGCAAACTTTTGTTCTGTTATTACAGATATTTGCTTTTGGACCAACTGTTAATGATAAGAAGATGTAGAAAACTGTTGCTATAGTAGACCATAAATTGTAGCTTTCTCCATCCTCTTTCCAACCTGTAGAATATGACACACCCACTGATGCCGTCACGGTTTAAACCTGCTAGTTTTTGGTTCCAGCTGGGAACCAACTTTTTCGGGTTCCAAACCAATTTATTTTTGGTCTAAATGTTCTGAACAGAAATTAGAAGCGTGAACCATAAAGGAACCCGTTCCATGTTGGTGAAACATGGGTAGAGGAGGAGCACCGTTCAGTAAGACACAGATGCTTGTCAAAAACAGCTGATCTTTTATTCTTTTTGTGTGATACAGTAAGCAAAAACAACAACAGCAGCTCTGTGCGCAATGAAACAGGTAAACATGACTCTGAGAGACCGACAGTGACTGTCAAGTGTACACAGTGTATTTGATAAATGAGAGTTTGGCTGCAAAAGTTTTCACTGGCAGCCAGTGGTATAGTACCACACTCCAGCTCCTTAGGGTTTCTGGGTTCTACCTTGTTTGTATTATTATTATATTTTCAAACCAGCAACTCCTTGTTGAACCATCATATCTGAAATGTCTACAGGTGTATAACCAGGTGCTCATAAGTCAGATTCTAACGATTCCAAGTCCTCAAGTGATGTCACCTGGATGGGTCTCAGTTGGGGCTGAAGACTACACGTTTGAAAAAAGTGGGGGTGTGGAGTTAGAAAGAAGTAAGCTCACCACACCTCTCTAGCCCGCTCCTCAGATCTGCTGCAGGCTAGCAGCTCAGGGCTACTTTAGCCGCTACTAGCACAATATACCCAAATCTCCGACTGAACTGTCAGCAATCAAATTGCATTGTGGGAAATGTGTGCCCCAGGTTCTAACAAGGAAGGAGGATACTTGGAATAAAAAAGGAGATATCTCAGGTTCTGCTGCATTGTTTCTGACATAGTTTCCCATCATGAGTGCTGCAGTTTGCTATATTGTAAGCAAAATGCAGCTGTGACATGGTTCAGCTGGTCACAATGAAGAAGCAACAAGTGTATTTGGTACTGTGTTGAAAAAGGAGTGTCAGCAGTACTATTGGTAGTAACCCTGTTACATTAGTCAGTCTAGGCTGTGTTGTGTCTGTTGTGTATTTGTGTAAATACGTCTTTTTGAGTGGCAGAACAGAAGAGCATGGTTACATATCAGCATGGCACCAATAGTACAACCTGACCAAACTCTGTATAGGAAGACTGGATCCAAGCTGTCCTCTCCAGGTTGCCACAGTAACAACAAAGCTGCCTTATGGCTTTCGGGTGCTTTGGATGCACCCTCTTTAGTGGAACATAGCACCTTAAGAAGAAGTGATGGAACTGATAGATTATAGACACTTACTAAGGAGCATCCCTTTATAAATGGGATGGTGTTTCTTGCAATGATGGACACAGGGATGGATAGATGGATGAAGAGTGCTTGGGGATTTTAACACCTTAAACTAGTACTTATAGTAAATAGAGTGAAACCATGAGAAGAATGGGAATAAAGAAGAAATAAAGAGCAGAGGAAGGATGTTGATCAAGAGTGGCCTGCTTCCTCTGTTTTGGAGTTAAAGAAACAGAAATCCCAGTGTGTCCTAAAGCTAGTCTATTTTCACATTATCTGGGCAGCAGGTGGTCAGTGAATTGATTTAGTAGCATGCCGTTTATGCTTTCAGTACTTAAGATAAACTTCCAGTTGTAAAATATTGCTACAGAGCAGGAACTGTGCTTTGTCTGAAAAACTGTTTTACTGATGACTCTGAGGAAGTACTAGGAGAAATGTTGAGTGGTTACCTTTAGTATTGACAATATTACAAGATACAAAAACTGATTTACTTTTAGGAGCAATTCTAGGTGCCAGAAAACAAGACTAGAGGGATATGATTGACAGGCAGGAGGTAAAGACAGTGACCACAGGTTGACCTTTGACATCAGTGATAAGAAGAATAGTTACAAGGTTAAAATGAACGTCGTAAGGCCTTACATTGCTAGCAGCAGGCTTTTGTGGAGCACCAATATGAATGTAATGTGACCTTTTGTACCAGTGGTTTGTGTTAAGGAGTTGAGGTGAGAGGTTACAGTTAAGACTTCACAGTCTCAGTGCCTTACAGGACTGGCAGCAGGCCTTTCTGTAGTACCAATGGGAACACAGTTTCACCTTTAGGACTAGGGCACAATTGGCTGTTGGTTTGTCTTGGCAGGAGTCATCGACTGCTACTGATGCGGCCGGGGCTGCTGCTGGATAAACACACAAAAGCCACAAAAAAGTCTGAAATATGTTGAAAAAGGAAAAAGTTCAAATGCTCCCGTTAATTCATTTACGTTGAGTGTGTGGGGGCCAATGGGTGAATGAGAAGTATAAATTATAAATGCAGCCATTTCTCCTCTGCTGATGCAGCTGAAACTGTGCTTAGATGTTGCATCACACTGTAACAGTTTGCTTTTCTACCTGGTGCTTCTGTCGGACAGCTCTGGATTTCACAACTTTGTCTGGCTTCTGGCTTGAGGGCAGAGTCACAGCTGTGGCCCCTGGCTACCAGCTCCTCCCCTTGGTAACACTTCACTTCTCGAACCTGGACGCCACTCCCACAGGTTTTACTGCACTGAGGGGGGATAAGGGGATAGGACTTTTCATTTTTCTTTACTAATTGATGATCAGGCCTACAGACGCTACAAAACAAGATTTAGTAAAAAGTATAGACATCACACACAGACACTGTATAATCTTTATGAAGATGGAGGTATTATACACGTAGCCAGCCCTGATTTGACATGTGTGGTTGTGTACTGGCAGGATGATGCATCCATAGGTAGGCAGACAGACAGACAGGCAGGCAGAGTTACCTGAGACCAGGATGTGGTGAACCATTTGGAGCAGGGTCTCTGGAAGCAGGAGGAACTGGTCTCTGGTTTGTTGGTTTGGTCACAGCTGCTATCTGGAAACTCTTTGAACACCCCCCCCTCCAGCCCAGCACACACCACCTGACGCTGCCGCACGCCACGCCCACATGTAGCATTGCACTGGCACATACACAAAAACACACAGACAAAAACTTGACTTTCTTAAAGAGACTCCCCACCAGCCAAAATAGGCTCAAACACAGACCTCTAAACGTGTACCACACTTACATGTTCTTAAAAGTTTTACCTGTTGCCATTCCTGTTCAACCCAGTGGGGGGCGCAATCTCTGTCGCCACAGGGATAGATGGCAAGCGGGCGCAGAGATTGGTCACACTGCTCCTCTGACATCACTATCCCACCCGACGATCGACACATCACTGCACGCACCATCCTTCCCTCTCCACACACACCTGAGCACTGGCACATATACAGACATTTTAATTGAGATGTAAAACAGCTAACATTTTATGAACTAAATATTGAATGAGAAGTGTTACAAAGCTATGCTGAAGCTGTGTGTGTGTGTTGTTAAACTCACAGGTCCCCAGTCAGAAACTGTCCATCTTCTGTCGCAGGGCGGGCCTTCACATTCTTGGCTTTCTACTGGCTGCGAGGACTTGTTACAGAGTTTAATTTCCATGGAGCATCGAACCTCGCGTGTATGGACACCCCGAGAGCCACAGCGTGCCGAGCACTAACACACACAATGACACACACACACACACAGTATGTACAAACACGAGCAAAGATCAATACTGCAAAAAACGGTATAGTGTGTAAACTATCATTTGAATCCAAGATTTCCTTGTTTCTATCTCAGGAAAAAGCTGCATGCTTAATGATAGTATGGGCTCAACTCTCACTATCATAAACAGCATGATTTACAAACATGTTTAATATACTAAAAGGGGACCATGAAGTTGCATATGAAGAACACATAAGCAATCTAGTCAGATGTGTTTCCTTTTCAATCTGTGTTATTTTATGCTGTTCTATATGTGAGTTAGACTAGAGACTCACAGTTTCCCACCTACCGCCACAATAAGAGGTGGTGTTCTGGAGAGCCTCAGTATTGCATTACTGCTCCTTAACATTGAGAGAAACCAGCTGTGGCACTGCAGAAACCTAGTGAGGACGGCTCCTAGGTGTGGGTGTCCTGGGAGCACCCGACTGAGAAGACTCAGCACATGGTGGAGCGATTAAACATCTCAGTTGGCTTGAGAGCACTTAGATCCTCCAGGAGGAGCACAAAAGTCTCCAAGGACATGTGGCCTGGGAGCTTGAGGGTCCTGCGCAGCTGTTCCTATGACTGCACTCTTCTGGACAGAGATCTCTAATGTTGTTCCTGGAATCTGCTGGAGCCACTCTCACAGTTTTTATTAGGGTTAGGGTTAACCCTAACCCCTATCATATATCCATAGACACTGACACCTTCAAACGTAAAAGGCCAGGACATAATGCATTGTGTGGGGGTGTTCTTGAAGGGAATTAGCAGTGTATAGATTTACATTTCACACACACACACACACACACGTGGATAATTCTTCATGGCCTACATTCAACAAGGTGCTGGAAACATTCCTCAGAGATGCTGGTTCATATTGACATGACAGCATCACACAGTTGCTTCACATTTGTTGGCGGCACATCCATGATGAGAATC
>JAVQJD010067490.1:0-58788 GCA_036023655.1 Nannoperca australis
GTGTGTGTGTGTGTGTGTGTGTGTGTGTGTGTGTGTGTGTGTGTGTGTGTGTGTGTGTGTGTGTGTGTGTGTGTGTGTGTGTGTGTGTGTGTGTGTGTGTGTGTGTGTGTGTGTGAGAAAGTGCTGACTCTCCTGGATATATGGGCTGATGTTTTATCAAAAGAGAGAGCTGAAAGTAGCGGCAGAGTCCCTGAGTCCCTCAGCAGTCCACACTTCCTGTCTACCACCCTGTCTCTGACACACACACACACTGGTGTTAGTTACACTTGCATAATAGCATCAGATGTTTAGAAATGTATATCACACCAGGTCCCTCTCATCTCTTGTGTGTTTTCCTTTTATCTGCTCTGGCTCTTTGCTCCTTCTCTTTTCTCACCAATTGTCTGCCTCTTTTTGTCTTCACCTTTCTATTTTGGTCTTTCTCCATCCATTTTTTTTCTGCTTTTCCTCTTTTTGTCTGCATCTCAGTCGCTCTCTGATTCCCTTTTGCCTCCATATTTGTATCCATTGCTGTTTCTGCCTTTGTTCTTCTTCCCTTTATCGCTCTGTCAGCCGCTTTGTCTAACCCCCCCCTCTCTTTTTCTCACTATCTCCCTCTCATCAGTCACTTCAAAAGCTGTTGTTGGAAATGGGACTAAGACAGGAAGCAGCGGAGAGAGATGGGAAATTACAAGGGCCAGTCAGTTTCAGGGCAAACTGAGATCCCGACAAACAGAAAACACCAGCATCCTTGGAAGCTATTAGACTCTGTGATACATACAAAAAACAGGTCTTTATGGGTATATAAACACACACGGGTGCAGATACACACACACACACACATAATTTTTGTGCGTCAGTAATATTCTTCATTCCAGTGGAAAGTTCTGTATTCATTATGCATGTGTTCATCCATGTTAAATTTATGTCTGATTTGCCAGTGTTACATCTGGGGCTGCAGCAGAAATGCTGCTCAGCATCTTCTTTTTTTTTTTTTCTTTTCAAGTTTGTTTTTCATTTATGGTTGCGACAGATGTTTTTCTGGGAGCAGCGGGAGGGTTGAACAAAGAAGGCGCTGCGCAGACTTTGGGTCAGGGAGCTTAAACTGGGTCCCGGGATGTAACTGTGTTGTGTCTAGCCTCTTTACCAGTACGCAGCTCACAAAGCAGTGAGAAGCCTGACAGAACAGAGCTTGTTCTTCAGTGCTGATGGCTTGTCACGCAGCTGTCATTCATCACATTGGGATGTATTGCGATTTTTAAATATGAATTTTCAGCCAGTGACTTGCTCGCTGTCCATCAACTGTCAACATAAATCATAATGAGCACTGGCAAAACTAGCAAATGCTGTCATATGCTATCTCGATATGACCAGTGGTACCTCAGAGGTGTAAGAAAGTAATGATAGTATGATGCTAACACATATATACAAATATATATATATATATATAGTTGTTCATCTCTACTGTTTGAATACAGAAGATCATTTTTGTAAAAGGGTTTTAAGTTTGTCAACCAAAGACAAGCTCTTTATACTAGTAGCTAAATAAATTGAAATTGTGTTGTACGATTTATTTTAGGGCTACATTGTGCTTTCTATAAAGAAAATAAGACATTTTATTTTGGAAAAAGGCTCCTCATTTGACTTATCACTGCTTGTTTGACTTCCAAGGAATGACATTTGCTTAAACTTGGATGCAAGTCACCATGCCATGCCATGTCTGATGATGTCATCCCCGCAGGGCTTCCTGATTGGGGCACGGCCAGAAAATGCGTGCCAGCCCATCGAGCCCCCTCCGAGGGACAACTTGACGGGCGCTTTCATCGTCCTCATCAAGCGCTTCGAGTGCAACTTTGACATCAAGGTAAACACAAACTTGTGGTTGGTGTGTGTGTGTGTGTGTAGTTACTGTCAAAGATGGAAGACCTCGGCAATCAACCCCAACCATCTCCGGATTTAATCTAAACAGAACTATTTCACCTTTATATCTAAGCATAACATAACCAATTTATTTTGTTGCTGAACAGGCAGGTTGTTGTAGTGAATTATGGCTGTTTCTGGTCACTTGTATCAACGGGCTTCCGGTGCTTGTTTTGTGAATCCTAGTTTTTCGGAAACTTTGAATGCAGTTTTAGTGTATAAGCAATCATACCTGGAAGTAATTGAAAACATAGTTTATTTCAGAAGCCAGTTAATTTAATACAGTGTAATAGTGTACACTGATGTGTGCTGCCTCACAGCGCATTTATATCAGTAGGTGGTATTTCACAGTTGGTTTCACCCTTAGGTCAGCTGGTTGGGCCAGGAAAACAGGAAGTGGTCTAAACATAATTTCCTGCATGAGCATTCAACCCGTCTTACTACTACTCGTCTTCGTCTTCGTCTTCTCCCGCTGCTGCAGTATTGTGTGCGAAGCTGGAGAGTTAAAAAGTTCTGTTTTCCTAATACGTCAGTGAAGCGGCAGAAAGATGGAGCGAGCTGATCTCACATTAGACAAGTGAGGCATCAGTCCATGTGTCGTGCAGAGAGGGCGGTGTCTCCGAGTTCTGTATAACTATATAACTGTCTGTATAACTGACCTGCCAATAATAAGACAGTCTTACAGAGAATCTAACCTTAGTTAAAGCCTAACTAAGCTGTGCAAAGTCAAACACAGTGGCTATAAATTAACCAAGGATTTGGAGCTAAACTGGGTCATTGGCAGTTTTTAAGGAAACACATCAGTTCTTAATTAGCATACAAACACTACAGCAGTTGTCTGTGTAGTCTTCATCCAGTAAGTGTCAATAAGTGAAATCTTAAAGATGACAACAAAATATACAGCACAAACATAAGTATTTTCCTTTGGGGGTGTTGTACATCTTGGCGATGCATTTCTTGTTACAGAATTAAAGGACATTTACTGTAAAGCCCTTATTTTCAGGACCTGAATTGCTGCCAGATATGAAAGTAGTGAACACATTACCTATCCCCCTGTGATTAGAAAAAAACTTCAAATTCATTGTCTGGCCACTTGATAAATTACCAAGTTTTATTATGAATGCAGCACCCTCTGCTGATTCCTGAGGGTGATTTGTGCCAGAAGTACAATGATTCAAAGAGAAGTTTTTCCAGTTATTTCTTTTTTTACTGAAACTGAAAATGTCCACATGCAGGAAACGGCATGCTGTGGCTCGGCTCCTAAATGCACCTTAAACCTCCTGCTTTTCATGGATTCAGAGAAAAACAGGAGAAAAGATAGAGAGGAGAGGGGAGGAAACGTGGAGAGAAAAAAGAGCCAGGATCAGGAGAGTGAGAGCAGGAATGAGTAATGGGGTGAAAGAGAGGAAAGCATGCAGCCTCCTGGCATCTTTCTATCTGCCTCTTTCTCTGCTTTTCAGTTTTACCTTTTCACGCTGCGCCTTCTTGGTTGCTTCCCCCGTCGTTCATTCACTCTCACGTTTCCCGCCTCTCCCTCTTTTTCAATAGTTTTTATTCTCTCTATCTGTCCCTCTCGCTCTTGTTTCACTCTATTGTCTTACTCTTAACCAGCCATGCTGCCTTATAAGGTCTTAATGCATCACACACACGCACACACTCATAGAAACATGTTGACAGACAGGGCAGTGAGGTGTTCCCTTTGCTGGAGTGTAACCAGACTCCTCTCCGCATAGCTGTGTGTCAGACAGACACACAATGTATACACACACACACACACACACACACACTAGTCTCTCTGAACCATGCCAGATTTGCCATTTAACCTCCTGCAACCCTCGAAGGAGCAGCTTTGACTTGTTGAAGTTCACTCTGATTTTGTTGTTACTGAGGTCTGGTGGCACTTTACCTTACAGCACTTGTTCTTCCAGTTGTCTCACATGAAGCCCATTAATGCCGTAATGCCTTTCTCACTCACCAGCACCTGTTTGTCTTTTAAAGTAAGTTTTGACATTCGGGCCAAATTGATTAGTTGTTTAAGCTGGCTATCAACGGAAAATACCAAACATCTGTGTCTTTAGAGGAAAAAAAGAAAAGCTTAATCATGTGTATATTTTTCATATAATTACAAATTGAATACTTGCTGTGTCAGCTGCTGGTTAGATTGAGACTTTACTTTGGACATTTGTCATTATTAAAGAGTTGCTCAGTGCCCCACAGTACAATTTCAACCGCTCCTTTTATTTAAAGCAACAGAATCTTTGTTGATTCCTGTTCTGAAGAGGATGGTGCTCTTTGTCCTTTCACCTCATCTCTGTGTTTCTGTGTTTGTCATTGTTTGACTTTACTGTGAGTATAAGTAAACTATTTTTATTTTTGAATCCCTCCACATACCATCTGCTCTTGTGAGAAAGGAGATCACAAGGTCGGCCGTTGTGAGGCAACGACTTTGAACAGCTTGCTTTTAAAATTACAAGCTGATTGACTATTGTAAAAAATATTTGGTCATTGTTTTATTGTGCTTACCAGTCGATGTGTTACGAGAACTGAATACCATATTCCTGGAGGGTGCTCTTTCTTTCCAGATCATACGCCAAAAAAAAAAAGCTTTTTTTTTTTTCTTGCTTCCACACTGTGCGACCCACTACACATATAGTACATGTTTACTGTCTCTTGAAGTGGCCACTCGTCCCATAGACTTTACATTGAGATTATTTCATGTGGAAAAATTAGCTTTTCCAAGCTGTGGGGAAATCTAACATATTTAATCTGCGTGGCTTAAACAGTGGTTAAGATGCGTACCACCATGGTTTAATTTGGTTGGGGACACATTTGTTGCACGTCACTGTTCCCCCTATTCTCCCGGCATTTCCCGTCGGTATCGCCACCGTCACTATCGAAATAAAGGCAAAATGCCAAAAGAAAAAATCTTTAAAAGGTCTGTTACAAGATGTAAAAGTAAAGCCACCTTGTTTGCTATCAGAATTCTCCTTTTAACAGTTTCACAGTCGTGTCTCTATAATTTTGGCCTGCAGTTGTTGTTTTTTTGTTGCAGTACTGCAGTTGGACACTGAGAGAAATTGGCAGCAGGGCTGGCTCTACGTGCCAAGTGTAGCTCGCTTAATACATCCATGTGTTTACTGCTTATATTTAAACTTCTCTTCAGCTCTCATGAAGATGAAAACTAGTTTCAATAGGCCCACTTTGAAAATTACCACAATAAACTGGGTTTCGACAGGAGGATGGAAACTGGACGCTGTCTGAAGTTTGTGTGTAAGGGAGGGTGTCTTTCTGTCGCTCTACTCCTTTTCTTTATCTTTTCCCCTCTCTCTTTCCTCACTCCCTGTCCTTATATTTGCCCTCTCTCACTCACTTACACTCACACACACGCAGTTTGTCGCTAGCATTCAGCTGTCTACCTTTAACCCCCACCCTCTCTCTCACACACCCACTGCCTCCCCACCTCCCTCTTAGTCGGGCTCAGTTCCCTCCAGAAGCTGCAGGGAAACAAAGGAATAATATATTCCATCTTGACTGAGACGTGTGTGTGTGTGTGGTGGTGCAGGGGTGTCACCCCCAGCGTTCCCACCGTTTCGTTCCATTGCCTTCCATCTCTTTCTGCATCACTCTTTTAGCATTTAGCCATTAGCACCCAGTGAGCAACAGCGTAGAGTTTTAATGGATCCGTGGCCGTAATGGGCAATAAAACGGACACTCACCCACTTAACCCTCCATCAAGTGTTAGCTCCTCCACCCGTGTGAGGATGAGTGTGTGTGTGTCAGAGAGAGAGTGTGCATGAGAAAGCTGGCGTGTGTGTGTGTGTGTGTGTGTGTGTGTGTGTGTGTGTGTGTGTGTGTCACGATAATACATGACAGAGGAGGTCGAATGTCGAGTAAGAGTGTTTGAGATGGGGAGGGGTGAATGGGATCAAGTGAAGGGGTGTTAAATAGGCACACTCACTCTTTGTGTGTGTGTGTGTCTGTCTGTCTGCCTGCCTGTCTGTCTGTTAGACAGGGAGAGGAAAGCATTCCTCCATCACTGTTCGTTTTAGAAAATAAATCTCTGGAGAGATGGGGTTTGCACTTCCTGTACACTGGGATTCTTTGAGGAGGTTGTGGGGGGGCGGGTCATTGGTGACCTTTCTGACCTTCGGGAAGGGGAGGGGGAGGAGAAGGACAGGAAACTCAATACCCCTTAGCTCCCCTCTCCCCCCTCATGAACACCCCCACCGTGCCTCCCTTCGCTTTTTGCAAGATGCTTTGCAGACTGTCTGTCTGTCCCCCTGCTGCCCTCCAATAACACACACACACACACACACACACACACACACACAGACAGCAGGTCTATATACATTGAGACATAATGTCCTAGTTACGTAACATGTACTGGGATATGTCGAGCGCTGTAACCACGCTGTTCACCTCTTTCTTCTTCTCTTTCTCTTATTTGCTGTCTTTCACTCGTTCAGTATCTCTCTCTACTGCCCTCTGTCTGTCATTGTTTTCTGTCTTCTTATCTTTTCTTCACACTAGTTCCATTTGTTAAACTGTGGATATGTACTGGGTAAAGTTTATGTCTGTTTAGAGTGATTATGTGGGAGGAGTTTTAGATTTTAAAGGAATAGTATTGGAGTGCTGGTGGGGAAATAGATCTAACTTGGGGTTATTGGGATATATTGCATTACTTTAAGGTGAATCTATGTTTGCTTAACAGTGGCCTCTGTATAAGGTAATGGTACATTTTTGACCACTTGTTGTGAACACATCATATCATCTTATTACTTGACATAGTCAACTTGTTAGCAAACGGTTGCTTATTTACACATCCAGCAGTTATCTTTGTGTTCACTTAATGAATGTAAGTCCAATATTAACCCTCTTTTAGCTCTGTTTTTGCTCTCCACCAACTCCTGAGGGAAATATATGTCTCTTCAGCTGCTAAAAAAAATTTGCCTGGCAAAGGGCAGTTCAGACTAAACGTCCAGTCTGGTATAAATGCTTTTTGTCCGTTCAGGAAGCTGTGAACTTCCGGTGGCAAGGCAGAGATCAGACATCATACTCTAAACAATTCTCCCATTCAAAACCATTTCCCAGACACGTTCACTGCAACACAGTCAACTGATAGACTCAGTGATGCCATTACTTAGTTGATTTAATAGAGAGCAATGATAAGTTTATTTTTCAGTTAGTAAAATGTTCCCACTCAGTACACATCTTTGTCACGGTAAAAAGAAAAGGTATCCTTATCAAAAGCCATGAAAGAATATACTTACAAAATAATGGACATTAAATAAAAGCCCCCTCTGACAATAACAGCCTTGTCCAGGTGAGCTAATAAAGCTTATGTGTATACTTAAACCTATATTTTTTGTAAAAAGTGGCTTCCTCTTCAATTGCTCTCTGGATCTCTACTACAAATGAAGAAGGAGGTTGAGAAAACCCACAACAGTAAACAAATCCAAATCAAGCATTAGGCGGGCTGTGCCCAGTCGTGTGAGACTGTGTTACTTTGTAGTAGTTTCATTTCTGTACATTTTCTGTTCAGCAAAAATGAAAGTTTAGACCCTTTTTTGGAGCGGAAATGAGCAAAATCTGGTGCATGTGGTGATGTAATCTGTGTCCACGACAGGTTACAAAGCGCCAATTGATTAACAGCCGATCCATCCAGGTGAAGTGTGGCTGCTGGAATCCAGTAGAGGAAGACAAAAAGAAGTTAAAGTCCCTCAGCTTATCTTTAGGCGTGGCAACCCCGTGTTCCTCCTCCTTCAGTATATTATCAACAAATCAAACACGCCTGAAAAGACCTTGATGAACTGGGAGTGGTCACAGTGCCCTGTTTTCTCCCTTGGTAACGGTATAATCTTGTAGTCATCTTCTGAGTCAGTGTAAAATTTGTGTGAGTTAACTTTTACCAGCTGCAGCCTAAGTTGGTCAGCATTTGATCTGGTGGCTGGTAATTTCCCATGTAACCTTGCTTCCTACCTCTGCATTTTATTGTGCGGCCTGTTTGTGCTGCAGTGACCTCACAGCCCCTGAGCTACACACACACACACACACACACACACACAGGCCTCAGTCTTTCTTCAAACAATGATCTAGCTTCCTGCACACGCTCACTCAGTCTCATGACAGGGTATAACTTTGGCTGACTAGATGTATGACTAGCTTGTGTGTGTGTGTGTGTGTGTGTGTGTGCGCACGCTCCCTATAGGCCAAAAGTAGAAGGCTGAGCTGTTTGTTGCCACAACAACAATTGCAACAGACATAACAGCTCAGAAAAACGCCCCATGAGATATGGCTATTGACCCCCTCCTGTCTGTCTGTCTGTCTGTCTGTCTGTCTGTCTGTCTGTCTACTCGTGAGGACAAAAGTAATTTGTCTCTATAAACTGAAACAACTGGCAGTGTCTCGCCTTTACGACATTTATTGTTGAATGTAAGTGAGGTTTTATTTATATAGAACCAGAACCAGGTTTATGAAGTACTTCACTGTTACAAAAAGACATTTATTAATTTGACAAATGAGACAAAAAGAGAATAAAAAGCATTTCAATAAATATTTAAATCACAGAGGAGCAGAAATTGTAACTGCAAAAGCAAACAAAAAGCGTTATTATAACATGTTATCTTTATAACCCCTTTAGTGCAAATATAGTCTCTGTCACAAGGAAGTGAGCTGTATGAATGGCAGCTGTGCAGTGTTATCAGTGTACATGGCCTCTCCCTGCAGTTCAGTTTTATTGAACGCTATCTAATCAGCCGTCTGGACCTTGAAACTAAAACCCAACTCTGCCCTGCGCAGCATTCCTTTGAGGCTCTGAGGAGAGAGAAGGCAGGGAGGGCGGGTAGATGAGAAAGAAGGGAGGGTGGAAATATCAGAGAAGGGTCTGGGCAGATTTCTGGAGAAGTTGGCAGTTGGGATGATATAACGAGGGTAATGAGGGCAGAGAGAGGAGAGCTGGAGGAGGTTAAATGTAGAGAAGAAGAAAGAAGAGTAATAAGGGGAGTTTTGGGAGGGAGGGAGACTGAGAGGGGAGGAGAAATAAAAGAGGAAGGGTGGGAGGAGACATGAGTTTAAAGACGGGAGGAAACATTTGTGCATGTGAGGGTAGAGAAAACGGGAGACGGAAGAAGAGAGAGACGGTTAAGGGACGAGGAGAGAGGAGGAAATGAGGACCTGATTGGGAGCTGCTGTCTAAACAGCCAAGCAGCAGAACAGGCATCAGCTGTATCTGATAAAGTTTAGGCGAATATGAACCTAATAGTGGACATGGTGGTCCTTAGTTACAACTTCACATTTGCCCAAACAGGGTTCATAAACGCTCTTAATACACTTAAGACATAATTTAAGTGCGAACAAAAGACATTGCATGTGCTGAATCTGGACTCGTATTTGAGTCCGAAACACCTGTTGTGCTGAGGTCGAGTCTGCTCTATGCAAATGCAGACCGGCGACATTTTTTCTGCCTGAACGTCACAGGACAGGAGCGAGGGAGACAAACTGAGACGGAAAGAGGGGTCAGAGAAAAAAGGACCAAAGAGGAAAAGGGAGGGATTTACGGGTGAGAAGTGGAGGAGGAGAGGCAGGGAAGGACAGACGAGCTGCAGCACTGCATGAGGAGGCTGTGCAGTGTTGGCAGCGGAGACACACACACACACACACACACACACACACTGGTGATGCAGCAATAATTAGTGATGCTATCAGCTGTCTCTGTCCACATCACCAGTCTTACAGACACTAGTATAGGGCAAATATAACCTCTGTTTGCAGGCATATTTCACATCATAGCTGCTCATTTTTATCCTATATTTAGGTAGATAATGCCAAGAAATGATTGCACTCCTCTGTGTGTAGCGTGTTAGTATTATGAGCTTGTATTGTAGAGCTTGTCTAGCTCGGTTGAGGTCGAGTCCAACTCCAGTGAATCAAGCTCCAGGTGGCACCGTTTTCAACTGTGACCAGTGGGACTCGCATGTATACGTGCAAGAATACACAAACAAGCACACAAACATAAATAGTGAAGTGACCTGTTGTGGAAAACTACTTTTGAAATACCCATTTTTCCTTCCCCCCCCATTTTACAGTTAACTGGAAACAAGTTTTTTTTTTTTTTCCTCATCAACACCTTCCTTCACATTCATTCAGTCCCACACGTTCACAGGAAGCTGCTCGACACAAACACACAGTGCAGTGCTGTCGGCCTTCAGGCAGCAGCAGCCTTCTGGCTGAAGGGCACATAAACTCTTAACGGCATATGGGGAAAAACTGAACTATAGCAGCAGCTCCTGCAGTAAGCGCTGTCACTGTCTACACTGGCAGAATTTAGTCACTCTACACTTTGTCTCGGAAATATAATGCTTAGCTGAGTTTGCCCCAACTGAAATAGCGAGCGCCGCTGCCAGTGTAAGAAAGAATTAATGACATTTATTGATGACAAAGTAACACCAGTGTAAGAAAATATAAGGTATGCAAACTATAAGATGTCTAGTTTTTAATTGCTTTAAAGTAGCACCACAAAACCACCATAACATAATGTTTTCTGACATTTTTGAGATAAGTTAACCCAGAAAACATAATTAGGATTAATTTGATGCAAAATGTAGCCTTTTACTTGGGGCTTACATGTCGCACTGTGTTTTTAACCTCCTGACAAAACGCTTCTGGGGCTTGTGAAGTTCACTCGCAGGGCTCCAAAAAAAACCCAGCCAATTAAGTCGAGTCCAGTCTGCCTTTTAAAAAAAAAAAAAAAAAAAAAAACATAATTGGTCAACCTCATGAATAAAACCCATAGTGTCTGTGCTGCAGGCCAAGTCAAAATATGGTCAGCAGACCACAGGGGTGCCATGATGAGAAAACAAGCATCAGTTGCTTATTTTGCTTCCACTTTGTTTTCATTCAAAAGACTGATGGTACAAAAAGAAATGAAAAATAATGTGAACTTTGGAAGGCAGGAACAGAGAAAACAGAGCTAGAAATGTGTAAAGTCATGCGGTCACATGACAACAAAAGATGCCCTTGAGAAAGGCACTTAGAAACTCGTTTTTCCAGTGTAGCTCCTCTGTAGCTGTACTCAGCAGCTGCCCTGTGTGTGTAGGTGAAACCATGATAAGTCCTCAGAAGCATAATGTTGCTCTGACAATTTCTTTTTTTTTTGTTCTTTTACCATTTCTCCCCCACAGCACAATCTTAATCAAGTTTGGGGGTGTGTGGAGGGATATGATGAAGGAGAACAGCAGGATTTGTATGTGAGGTCCCACAGGGATAACGGCAATTAAGTGGTTTAATGACGGCTGTTAAATTGACATGGAAGATGGTGCTACAGCTCAGCATGATGGTCTGCAGATGGTAGAAGAGCTTGTTGGTGCAGTCTTGGTGTAAACTTGCGCATATGTGTGTGTGTGTTTATAGCCACACGCTTTAATTTAATTTCACATCTCATTTTTCCCTTCTGCTTCTTATTTTTTTGCCCCTGCATCTCTCGCTTTCTCCCTCTCTTCAGTCTCTCAGGAATGCATTGAATGTCCTTATCTTTGGCCATGCAAACACACGGGTGAGCCAGCGGCAGAGGTTGAATTCCTCTGCAGGTCCCAGGCAGGCAGACAAACCACACCATGCACCGGCATATAGACTGCCTACAGCCAAAATGGGTCTATACTCTTACTGTAACACCCCCCCCCCCCCGAAGCTCTTACCAGCTAAGTAGATTTTAGGAAGTTACGCATGACCTCCAAATCTTGATGTGTCACAGGACAATTTTACTGACCCGTATTAGCCACAATCTGTACTGAGGCAGCCGTTACAGTAGTTTCCTATTTGCTCGACTTGATTTCCCGCAACATGGCCGACCAACACGTCGAGGCGTAACATGCAAACTACACTACGTGCAAATACCACACCCATGTCAAACACCGTAATGTTTCATTTGTCTTACATGGAACTCTAGATAAGAGCAAGCCGTCCGTCAAGGTGCTGCGCTGGACAATCACACGCATCCCTGGTAGATTACTTTGTAACAAGAATGCCCTATTTCTACTGTTTACCTCGCGATCGCCGGGAGGAAAGATAAAATAGTCGCGCTGTGACAACTTGTACGTTTAAAAATCCAGTCTTTGAGTATTGCAAACCATTGTGCAGTGTTCAAACGCGTTTCATCCGGCACTTTAAGCGGACTTCCTGGATTGTACCCTTTTCTTTGATTCGCTGAATAGTGATTAAGTCTTACAATCACAGGCCAGAACTCACCCTCCACCTAGCTCACTTTCCTTCCTCAAAAACACACACACACACACACACACACACACACACACATCCAGACGATTTTTTGTGTGTGTGTGTGTGTGTCACTTATCCAGACAGCCTGCATCTAGACGCACACAGTAGCCATTGATACCTCAGCACAATACACCCTCACAGGCAAACACATGGGATCACAATGCTGCGGCTGCCATACACGCTGCTTCATGTATACTGGTGCATAAAATTACAATGACAAGGAACAGACAAAAAACAGTGCTGTTCTGTGTTAGCATCCATGTAGGCCACAATAAATACACACAGCTCACCCCTCACAGGTCTAAATGGATTTCCTTGCAACACAGTGCTCATATAAAGAGGCCTGGCCGAGCTGCAGGGCTTAGACACAGCACAACCACTGATTGCTCAGGTCAGTTTGAGCGACCCCCTTCTCTTATTCAACAGAGCAGATGACTTTCGTATCTTTCAGAGTGTGACCCAAGCTCAAGCGATTTTCTTATTCCTGCACTTCCATCATGGTTGGATCAGGGGTTCATTTACCACAGGAGGGGTGGCACATGCTCTGACTAATAATTAACATCAGCATTTCCTCAGGGGCTTCAGGAAGCAGGTTTAAAGGAAGGAAATCGCCCCTTAAATTCTCCTCCGTCCTCCGCCGTTGCTCTTTGATTCTCAGGAACTGATACCCAAATGTGGTGTTTACTGTTGAGCTCGATTGCAGCTGCACAAGACATGTCTTGGTTATAGATATCTGAAACGCTGTCCACATCTCAGATTCTATCGGTGAATTAAAAGACGTATTGTGTTGTGCTCACTGACAGCCGTTTGCCTGGTTGGAGAAGCAAACAAAGTAGTCAGACCTTTCTAGGTTAGGTTTAAGAATGGCGATGTCATCTTCCTGTGAAGAGCCAGAAAAAATGGCGACGAGCTGCAAAACATCTTCTCCTGAACTTAAAATTGGCTAACGTGAACACCGTGCAAGACTGAATAATAAAACGGCAGTTCAGTCTGACTCTCAGGCTAATGTTCTCTAGCTAGTTGAATGTTAAAGTTTTGGGGCTGATTTGGCTGCATTGTGTCAAAACCTTGTTCTCTGGATGCTAAAACAAACTGAATCCAACACGTCTACACAATAGGGTTTGTTTTTGTTTAGAATTAGGCGACATTATACTGTTAGGATATGGTTTCCTCTAGCATTGATAGAAGTATTGTCTCTGGTACTGGAGGACGGCTGCCTTCTTTCTCATTATTTTTTTTAGAGACGTTTGAGTGACATTTATGTGATTTGATGCAAAGTGTTTTCCTCCTCAATTTCAGAAGTGTCTCTCTCTCTGTCTGTGTATGAACACGTAATGATTATTTCCAGGAGTGTACTGTCACATCCTATTTCCTCCACCACATCTGCTGGGATCAGCATACAACAATGGCTAAACAGGATACTGTGGTCTCTAAACTGTATCAGCGCCATGAAAACAGCCTCACAGGTGGAAGATCCTCATTACGTCAGTTTTCCCTGCATTCATGACGCAGCACACATGGCCCCTCTGCTCCTGGATAGATCCCCGTTGAAATCCTTTATTTTTTTTCATCAATAGAGATTTTACCAGGACACTTGTCTTCCAATTTTACTTATGGTGGATTTGTGTTTCTTATTTCATCTACGAATACCTAAAATCAAAGGATTGTAGTCATTAAGACAACACATAAACATTTACAACACAACTTACTTGCTTTCTGTTTGTCCAGAATAATTGAGCCTTGATGCGACACAGCCCCGGCCTACTGGATTTTGTGAATTTGAGTAAAATAGGTGTTGACAGGATAATAAATGGCTTTTTAGAAGTAAACAGCTGCGCACGCACACACACACACACACACACACACACACACACACACACACACACACACACACACAGTTACCAGGTTAGACTTAGCTGTAGCATCTTTTTTTCTGAAGAGGTCAGGGGAGACATCTGATTAATGACTGGTGTAGACATGGTGTTTTTGCAAGTTTAAACACATTCAACAAACACACACACAAGCACGCAGGCTACTCCCCCCCCTGAATGGACTAGTGACTGCTAATTTATCATTATTTGTCATAAGACGGCTACAAACTAATAAGAAAGTATGCTTTAAAACACTTCCAAACTAAAATGAACACGACTTCCTTGTGAATCTTATTTTATAGATGCGAACAGGGTTTATATTTTATACCGGATACATTAGATAAACTAAATTGGTGAAAGAACGATTTGTTCGCAACAACTACAGAAACCATTTATGAATTAGAAGTTTTCTAGTGTTGTTTCGTCCTTGTATTAGAAGACCTGTCTGTCATTTAATCTGGGTGTGACGGCAGCTTCCAGTCTTGATTTTTGAATTGTGTTCTGCACTTGAATTACAGGTTGTGCCTTGTGCAGGTCTGCCCCCAAGTATTTTGTTTTGGGGCACATGGCCTTTTGTGAGGATTGATACCTGTGACCTTTTGATATATACAATAAGCAGTGCATTTCAATAAGAACTGGTGCAGGAGATAAGGGCATTAAGGTCCACATGTGAGATGTTTTATTGAGCAAAACTAGAGTTCAGTATTTTAGCATTCAGCATCTTTTCTAACCTTTAGCCCACTCGGCCCCTTTTGTTTGTACTCCCCGTTTCCCTTCCTATCATGGAGCGCTTCCTGTTTTGGATCTTCAGTTGCAGCTCAGTCCGCTCCGAAGAGCAGCAAGTGTTTATCATGGAGGAGCCAGCTGTGTGGGCTTCAAATGCAAACATATCTGCAAACACTTCCTGGGAAACAGGGTCGTATACGTGTTGTTAAATGCTCTGCTGTCCTCTCAGACTGCTATTGTAATTAAGAGGAGGGCAGACAGAAAACTGCAGTATTTATTGTACGTTTGGGAATTCAGTCTGTAAGGCCGGATAATAAATGAGCTCATATCGGTGGCAGAGAGCATCCTTAAACTGGAAGTGGTACATTTGTAGGTTAATGTTAGTGACTAGATGGCACCTTGCAAGCGCTTTGGCTCACTGAGCTAAAAGCCTCGAAGCAGAGTCGGAGAGCGCTCGCGGCCCTAACCCCAACTGGTTTCTATGTCTCTGTCATGTTTAATGTGGTTTGATGCTGCTGTGCCAGTGGAAATCAGATTTGGTCGCATTATTTGACACCAAACCCCTGTTATCACACATACCACCTTCACTTAGGGCTATTTTTAGTCTCGAGAGTAGCAATCACCAGGTGTTGGCACCAACGGGGGTCCATTTGATGATCCAGGGTGTGAATGTTTTGTCTCCTCACAGGTCCTCAATGCTCAGAAAGCCGGGTACAAGGCGGCCATTGTTCACAATGTGGACTCTGACGACTTAATCAGCATGGGATCCAATGATCGTAAGTTAACACCTCCTTCTCCCGCTCTCTGTGTACATCAACACGTAAGCATTTAGCGTCCAACACAGCTGCCTGGTTATGTGCTTCTGTCGACAGATGATGTGATCCAGTTTTTCCTGAACAGGCTGAGCAGTTTTATAGTTAGAAGTCCATTTCAAGTGTGAAGACGTACTCGGAGAGTAATGTGATGCCCTGCAGCGCCGTAGCACACCCTGCATATGAATCCATATTGTCCCTGCTCTAGCCCACTTTTGTGATACGACAGTGTCTGGGGTGTTTCTTTTCAGTTGTGTCTCACCTGCTATTCTCACTTGAGGGGGTGCAGCACGGTCATATATTATCCTGGAGGCTTCTTGACCTGGTAGAAGGTCTAGGAGTAGATCTCACAAGCAGATGTTTTGTACACTTGGTAATGCCAGTTGTTGAGAGACTTCTCCCATCAGATTAGGCCATTAAATCATGTCAGTATGCTTCAACCAAAGTGTTTGCCGGTTAAATGTGGTTAAAATCTCCAGAAATAGGAATTAAGTGGACCTTGAATAAAAGTCTTTTGACAAATAATGAGATAATTGTTTGTTTGTGTACTACCAACAAGTCTTTTTTTTTCTGATAACAGGACGTCATGTGTCAAGGTCGTTCAATGGAGTCGGGGCGTATTGATAATCAGTCACACGATATATTAATACAGTAGTTTTTTTTTTCTTCTATTTTTAGTGGATATTATGAAGCAGATAGATATTCCCTCTGTGTTTGTGAGCGAGGAGACGGCCAACTCTCTGAAAGAAGACTACACGTATGACAAGGGGTAAGTCTGAAACCTAGATCTCATTTTTCTGCCCATCAGTATAAATAGAAGCAGCTTTTTACTCCTCAACACTGAGCTTTTCACTGTTCTTTCAGTGCAACGCTGTGAAGAGATGGCTGCTTTTTCGCTCAAACCTTTCTGGCCATCCTTTGCTTTCCAGCTCTTGCATACCAGTAAAATCTAATATTGTTGTAGAATAATATTGCCTGCAGTGTGCACTGTAATATATCAGGTGGACGATTTGTCTCATGATGTGTTGTCACAGCTGCTGAGGTGGTAATGAAATGTCTGAGCCCGTCAGAGGAGGCCAGAGAGTCACAGCATTAAAGTACAATTTCTCCACTTTTCAATCAGCTGCTGTGTGTGTGTGTGTGTGTGTGTGTGTGTGTGTGTGTGTGTCAGATACCATCCACATGAGTGTTATTCCCAAGTCTTTTGCAGAGGATTGAACACCAAACATGGTATTGGCAGAGCTCTGTCAGTGTGGACCAAATTGGCTGTTAGAAATTTGACTAGTGCAGAAAAGGGAGTTCTGGGAAAACAAGTAGAGCCCTGTACCCGATTAACAGTGTGAAATGCTTTAAATCGTGTTATATTTATTTTTTATTTTTCATGAACCAAACTGAAATGAATTTCTACAGTCTTGATAATGAGCCGTAATGAAATGCCGCCTTAATACAGACTCTGTGGAGGTGACATTCAGTGTGTCTTGAAACACCTGCCAATAACTCAGCTTGTTTCTCTAGGGGACATGTGGTCCTCATGCCAGACTTCAGCCTGCCGCTCGAATACTACTTGATCCCCTTCCTCATCATCGTGGGAATCTGCCTCATCCTCATTGTGGTTTTCATGGTAGGTAAAATTGAAGACATCAACTCAAAGTACTATGGTTCTCCTAACTATTTAAGAGAACCACGGCAGATAGTTGTTTTATTGTACTTAAATTTGGTGTTTTCTAAAAGAAAAAAGGTATTCTAGAGGATTTTTGCCTCCCTAGGACACACATCACTCCTTTTAAGATTTCTACTTAATTACATCTGGAAAAGTCCAACACAGTCCAAATTGGCTCTTCGTCAGGTACCACACTTCCGCCTGCCACTGCAAGTAATATTACAGTGGCAAACTGAAGTGTGGCATCCAATTTGGGAAACATTGCACTTTTCCTAATGTAACAGTGTTGCTTGGGTGACAAAACACAGTTGCAGTTTTTTGGAATCAGCACCTGGAAAAGAAATATGTGTCTGTGTTTTGAGTACCGCTTTTAAAGGTTTCTTTCCCCCCCCCCCCCCGCTGTTTCTAGATCACTAAGTTTGTCCAGGATCGACACAGGGCTCGGAGGAGCCGTCTGCGCAAAGATCAGCTAAAGAAACTTCCCATCCACAAGTACAAGAAAGGTATGGAGGCCTGCGATTGTACCATTTACATCTTAAAGTCATTTACAGTATATAGTCTATGCGGAATAGAGATCGTGCATTTGACTGTTAATGTAGGTTCTGTTTTCTTGTTTTTGTAAAATCATCTGTATCAGCTTTAACCCGACTCTAATATTTGACTTCAAGTCTGTGGAGTATGTATGTACGTCGCTACCTTGCTGCTTTTTCTCACATGATTTGGCCCCTAAGAGAGATGTCATCAGTGCATTACGACACATCATTCCTCCCTGGAGCTCTGCACCTAATCGGATTAATATGGACTTGATTTTTCCACAAAGAACTCCGTGGTAGATTAGAGCTCCTCTCTGTTGAGACTGGACACATGACTGATGGTTTGGAATGCAGTCTCAGTCATGCCAGAGGCCTGATGGGGGTTAAAAGTTATGTGTATTTTGTTTAAATTTTTTTTATCTCAAACGTGTTGAGCAGATATACAGTATTGTTTGTAAGGACAGGTTTAGAGTTCTACCTCTGTCTTGGTACAACGTGCAGACAGGCTATAGCATTGTTGTGCGATGCAAATCCTCTTTGTGCTATGGTCAAGCAAGTTTCGTCTACGTATTTAAAGGCTTTTCGTGCCGGCTGCGTTTCCTCCGGCAGCTGTATTTTGCAGACTGGAAAGCTCCTGACTACAATCAGCTGTGCAGGGGAACACCGGGGAGCTTTACAGACTATGGGTGGTGCATAATAAATAGCCCCCTTGCAAAGCGCCTAATTGAGGGGGTTATGAGCCTAGCTGCTCCTCCTCCGCCTGGCAGTAACAGATGCAAATGCAGCACTGCAGTTAAAGCAGCGTGTGTTGCTCAGATAGCTGTTTCTGTCATGTCAGGCTTTGTGGTTAGTGTGCTCTGGTGGTGGCAGTGCCCACTCTGACTCAGGGTTTCCACCAGGCACTGCTACAGGGAGTTAAGATATCCTGGAAACAGCTTTCCGGGGTGGCGTCTGCGCTCCCCTCAGCTGAGTCAGAGCGTTTAGCGATACAGGAAGGGATACCAAATCTCTACCTAATCACCTTTTAAGCCCTGCGCTCTGGAGCAATGCTAGCTTGGCACGGAACCGAGTGCCCTGGTTTGAGCACGGGAGGGCTGAGAGCAGTGGGACTCTGTTGTCTAATGGGGTTTCTTATTAGCCAATGTAGACGCCAGGTGAGAGTAAGACCTTTTTAAAAACAGGAAGTGCTTCTTTGAACATTTCTCATCAACTTAGTGTCATAAAATGTGATCAATACTGGCTGATCATGACCGGCTGATGTACTCATCGTATAATGACTGACGTACAAGCCTTGCAAAGGACCTGCAAAATCTGAGGATCTGGGTCTGGAGACCTGTGACATGAGTTTGAAAGAAGTGAACATACCAGAACTCTGCAGCCTGCCCCCACCTCTGCTTGAGGCTACATTAGCCACCACTAGTATAACACATCCGAATCTCGACCCAACTGTCGGCAGTCGAATTGCCGACCGATCAGCTATAACATTATGACCACTGACAGGAGAAGTGAAGAACATTGATTCTCGTTACTGTGGCACAGTGGGTCAGATATTTTAGGCAGAAAGTGAACATTTTGTCCTCGAAACTGACATGTTGGAAGCAGGAAAGATGGGCAAGCTTAAGGATGTGAGCGACTTTGACAAAGGCCAAATTGTGATGGCAAGAGAACTGGGTCATAGGGTCAAACCTGCAGCTCCTGTGGGGTGTTCCCCGTCTGCAGTGGTCAGTACCTACCAAAAGTCCTAGGTCCTAGGAAGGAAAACCGGTGAACCGGCAACAGGGTCATGCACAGCCAAGGCTCATTGATGCGTGTGGGGAGTGATGGCTGGCCTCTGTGGTCTGATCCAACAGAAGAGCTACTGTAGCTAGTTAATGGTAGTTCTGATAGAAAGGTGTCAGAACACACACCGCTTCGTAGGGTCAGGGTGCCCATGCACCCCCTACAATGGACACATGACCATCAGAACTGGACCATGGAGCAATGGAAGAAGGTGGTCTGGTTTTCTTTTACATCTCGTGGATGGCCGGTAGCGTGTGCACGGCTTACCTGGGGAAGACATGGCACCAGGGTGGATTGTTGGAAGAAGCTGGTGGAGGCAGTGTGATGCTTTGGGCAATGTTCTGCTGGGAAACCTTGGGTCCTGCCATTCAGGTAGATGTTACTTTGACACGTACCACCTACCTAAACATTGTTGCAGACCAAGTACACCCCTTCATGGAAACGGTATTCCGTAATTGCAGTGGCCTCTTTCAGCAGGCCAATGGTTTGAGGAACACGATGAGTTCAAGGTGTTGACAAGGATCTGTGGGATGTGCTGGACAAACCAGTCCGATCTTTGGAGGCTCCATCTCTCAACTTACAGGACTTAAAATATCTGCTGCTAACGTCTTGGTCCCAGATACCACAGCACACCTCCAGAGGTCTAGTGGAGTCCATGCCACACAATATTAGGCAGGTGGTTATAATGTTATGGCTTTTCGTGTGCATCTGTTCATTGATTTGATCCTTTTTTAATTTGAACTGTCCGTGCAATGTGTAATCTGTGGAGTACTCTTTTAAGATAATTTGGCAAAATCTGACGCTGTTGTGTGAAACATGGTCTGCTGTGGCCTAGTTGAAGCAAAATAATGTAAAGTGCTCACTGTACATCTGTATAAACATTGACAAAGAAGAAATTCAGAGCTGTCGTTACAGTAGCTCCTCAGACCAGCAGTGGTCTTTGTTTACAGGATGCTGATTGTGTTTTTGTTTTTTTTCTCCATGAGCCCCATGTTGTGACACATGAGGAAGTAACTTTGACTCAACACTCGCTGCTGTTCCATTTCCCATCCTGAAGTTTTTGGGCAGCGTGCCTGAACTTGGGGTTCAGAGCACTGGTGTGTGTGTGTGTGTGAAGCACAGAGTGTGAGGGATGCCATTACTGCAACAGATAATGGTGAGCTTGGACTTGCAGCCACAGTGAACGGGAACACTGATGCTGTGTTAGTGTTGCTTTTAAAGCTGCAATCCGTAACTTGCCGCATGTTCAAAGTCTATGGAAAAGATCACAAAGCATGTAGTGTGGCATTTGTGTCCTAATTTTTTGGTCTATTTTATTTTGAACAGTATTTGTTTCTTCCAAGTCTTTTTGGAAATGCAGTTGAAAGTGCAGATTGTCGGCTGCAAAAGTTATCAGGATTCAGTCAACATGTTTACATGTTGAAGCCATTATGTAAATGCCTGAAGCTGCAGTTCATATTATGCAAATGTCTGAAGCTTCAGTTCATACAGTGGCCACTAGATGATGGCTCCCAGAACTGTACAGAAGTGGCAAAAACTCCCAAAATACAAACCCAATACCTTTTATCTGTGACATCATGGTCTTAATAGCTTACTTCACTTTCTTTTTTAAATGTGTATCTATGCTGTCTATTTAAAAGCCTAAACCAGTTCTGCCGTCTTTGTCCAAATCTTCGTCGGCTGCAGTAACAACCAAAATGGCAGCAGTTTGTAAACCCAAATCCAGGCATCATCGTGTTTATTTGATCAATCTATGGTTCTTGATTATGATGTATGGTATTGATTATGGTTCTACATTCTATGGTTGTGCTGCCTCTGTACTGCATTAGGAGAGTTTAGAAATGCTACATGGCGTGATGTCTTTTCTTGGGAAGTGAAGTCATTTGGGGAAGATGTTAGCCTCGGCTGCTGCTGTGCTTGCAGGATGCCTTTCTGCTGATGAGCGTATCTGCCCACCATGTAGCTTCTCCGGCAGAGGAGCTTGGACTGGCAAAATCAGACATCCATCGATCAACTCTGCAAACACTTCACTGTTATTGAGTTGTTTTTCCACATCCTTTCCCTAGGTTTCTTGCTGCTGCTGATGATGAGCATGTTTTGAATTTATTATATATTAATTGCATATATATATATTCATTTTTGCTGGAGATATTTTACTATCATTGCAATTTGCCACCTGACAGGTCTTGTAGAGATTTGTGGCACAGCTGCCGGTGGCAGGCATTGGATAATGTCAGACTCGCATGTATGTAAACAGGAGTGCGCAGGCTGAACTGAATAGGAACGAACACAAAGGGAGTCTGTATAGATGGTGCACAATGCCTTAATGAAAACCACGGTACCCATGTAATTGGTGCACAATGCCAGTCTGAGCAGCAGCGTTCAACATAAGATCTGTGTAAATGTACAGGATTATGTAATACCAGCTGCCACGCCTGTCAGTGTACAGCGCCGCTCTGCCATTAACTTGACATGCGCTCTGGTTTTATTGCAGAGCCTTGCGTCATCCCCACTCAGGCTGCACGCCTGACGTTTGACAGTGAGTTTTGGCCGTCTGGGTGGCGAGTTTCGCCAGCAACTGGCGTCCAGCAGACGGCCAGTGCCGTGAACACACACACACACACACACACACAGACACACAGTGAACTGCGAACTGGCTGAGGAAACTAGGGGGATTGTTTTCAACCCTTGGTTTAGACTGAGAGAGGCTGGGCTCTCCCTCTGACCCCCGACCTCATGTTTGATCCCTCCCTGCGTATGATGAGTCATTCCACCCCTCCCTTCGGCTATCCGCTTCCAAACCATAGGCGTGGAGCTGAACACACACACACACACACACACACACAGTGTGTATATTTAATCAGTTTTTCTGTCACCCTCCCTTTCATTCGTCCCACTCACTCTCGCTCTGCTACGCGCATTTACTGCTCATCTGAAGTTCAGTAGGACAGCGTGGTTCCTCTGAGAGCCGGGATTGCTGGCAGGCTGGCTGATTAATGAAAAATAGAGGGGAGAAGAGCTGCACTGGCTCCCAAGTCCTTTTTAAGATGTACTACTGGCCCCAAAACGTAAATGTAAGGGATTCCCAGCTTCTGAAAAGTGTATACTTTGCCAAAACATGAAGTAGATGTTTTTGATTGGCCTTGAAAAACATATCTTACCACCCGACTTCTAAGCCGACTCAACTCAAAACACAAAAAGAAGCACACAGTATATTAAGACCCAATAGGAGAGGAGTAACTGCTTCTACTTCCACGGGCATCTACTGTACTGCAACCACTTTGGTAGACATGGTTTTATTAGGTTGTTTTTTCACATTCTTGTAATTTTTACGTTTTTAAATTATCTCATTCTCTCAAAAATGTGTTAATTATTCTGTTGTCTGTTCATTTTTTAAATGATTATTATTAGCCACATGGCACTTTTTAACACGCAGCTCTTGACACACGTGCTGTACCTGTGAGACTCATGAAAGTACAACCCAGCGGACATGTGCAGGGCACAGTAATGTGATTGCTATAGCTGATCCCTGGTAAAACCTTCTAGAAATGAGGAGTGGGTAATGTCCACAGCAGGCCCTTTGATCTGGTGTAATTTGGGCCGTGACGAGTCCTGGGCTTGTTTGAGTCATCTTTTAGGCTTTGCGGTCACTGGAAGTTGTCAGACACACTGTTGGGCGGGTTCAGGGAAAGTAGGCCTTCACGTACTCGGTGACGTTGGTGCAGATGATTGACTACTTGCAATAGTGTTCAAGTACAGACTGAGTAAACAATATGACCTAGCACAAGACATATGACACTCTACAGCCTACGTGAAAAGCTTACATAAAATACCAATGCCATTTTATAACATGTTACGTAGAAAAAAGGTTTTATACTCGCCAAAGAGGAAGTTAAGGTTGATCTTTTGTCCTCTTTGGTAGCTTCGGCCATAATTTCCATTGATTATGATAACATTTTACCATCGCAAGTCCAATTAGACAAAAAATAAAAAGCTGTCAGACGATCTGCAGGTTGTAAATAAGCCAACAGTCTAGCCAGATTATCTAAACCACTTTATTTTAAGTTAAAACTATACGGTAGTGGACCCAGCATGTTTGGGTGCCGAACGAACCCGGCCCATACCCGTGTCTTAAGAACCGACCCAACTGAGGTTGATTGGCCAAAGTTGAGACCTGAACCCAACCCGAGACCAAAGGCTATATTTTCCTTAATTGGCTGGCCAGGTGTTAGCTCGCCGGGCTAATCATACTCTTTCGACTCTACCCACTGGGCGTTGGGTATCTCCTTGCAACACATGACACAAATAGACACTTATGATGATTTGCGCAGTCCGCGAGAGAAAGAGAGAAGTTTCCTAATAAATTACATATGAAAATAACTCAAGAGAAACCTGACCTAAGCCCAAAGCTTTACACAACAAAATGGCCTGGTCCCAGGACGCTGCAAGTACACTCAGTCAAAGTTGATCAGTAAACTGAGATGGCTGTTTACAACACAGCAAGGGCAGATTACCTTTTGAAAAACCTGCGGGTTTGTTTAAAAACCTGTCTGACCGCTCGTCTTCCTTGCCCTTTTTATTTTTCTTAGTAATGTCGCTGCATTACCAGATCTCACCAAGTAACTCAGTAAATATAGTGTTATTACCTTGAGGAACGATGGCCCAAACTACAACAGCAAGACCCTCGTTGTAAAAGAATGATCCTTTAAGGTGTTGTAATGGCATCTGTTTTGAAACAACTCCCAGCCCCGTTCATTAAGAGCAGTCAAGTTAAGAAGCCACTGAACCTTTTGTCTCTGCTTCACTCAGAATAGCTCAGTTAGTGCCACAGTTTAGCATTTCCTGAGTATATATTGGATCCATGCCTGCACAAACGTTCCCTTTCCCTCACCCCGACTGTCCCGGGGCTGGCCTGGGGGGGTGAGAAAGAGAGGAAAAGATGGAGGCTGCTCTAAAGTAATGTCAAAAAAAAGAAAAGAGAGAAAGACAAGTGTTGGGGTAAAGGAAATTCTGGGGATGAACGTGAGGGAGATGTTTGGCTAAGGAAAAAAAAACTTGAGTATGTGAAGAGGAAGAGGGAGCAGAGCTGGACACATCGCCTTGAGTTGAAGTTGCTGACGCTCAGAGAGAAAAGGAAGGGGGGGGGGGGGCCCTGGTCGATGCGACTCCCCATCCTTATACGGTCACATGCAGCCCTGGCACGGACACAGAGAGCCCAGCCGGGAGAAAACATGTTCATTTTAGAGCTTACATAAACACACCGGCCCACAGCCCCCCACTCCCCCCAGCCCGGGCAGGGAAGAGGAAGGGAAGGAAAAGGAGAAGAACGCTGTGGAATTTGAAAGGGAGTGTGTTGATAAATTCCTGAGCTTTTAGTGCACAGAGAGACTTTGCACCTCCTGTAACATCAGGAAATGCAGTGCTGGCGGTTTAGCGGTGATTCTCTCTGCAGGCTGGGGATTGCATGTTTTGGAAAAGTGACACAATTTAAGGAGTTCCTAATTGACGTCATGGCCCCACCTGACGTCAACAGGAAAACAACCAATGAATCTTCTGTGCACTCGTAATAACCTGGACACGGGCTCACACTTTTCCAAACCTGTTTCATTTACAACAGTCAGCCATAACATTATGACCACTGACCGGTGAAATGAAGAACATCCATTATCCCATTACAGTGGCAACTGTCAGTGGGTGGGATATATTGGGCAGAAAGTGAACATTTTGTCCTCGATGTAGACGTGTTGGAAGCAGGAAAAGGGGGCAAACGAAGGGATGTGGGCGACTTTGACAAGGGCCAAATTGTGATGGCTAGACAACCGAGTCAGAGCATCTCCAAAACTGCAGCCCCTGTGGGGTGTTCCCGGTCTGCCTACCAAAAGTGGTCCAATGAAGGAAAACCGGGTCATGGGCTGCCAAGGTTCATTGATGCGCGTAGAGAGCAAAGGCTGGCCTGTGTGGTCCAATCCAAAAGAAGAGCTACTGTAGCTCAAACTGCTGAAAAAGTCAATGCTAGTTCTGATAGAAAGCTGTCAGAACACACAGCGCATCGTAGTTTGTTGCGCATGGGGCTGCGTAGCCGCAGACCGGTCAGGGTGCCCATGCTGACCCGTCCACCGCCGAAAGCGCCTGCAATGGGCACCTGAGCATCAGAACTGGACCACGGCGCAATGGAAGAAGGTGGCCTGGTCTGATGAATCACGATTTCTTTTACATCACGTGGATGGCCGGGTGCATGTGCGTCGCTTACCTGGGAAAGACATGGCACCAGGGTGGACGGTGGGAAGAAGGCAAGCCGGCGGAAGCAGTGTGATGCTTTGGGCAATGTTCTGCTGGGAATCCTTGGGTCCATTCCATCCTTCCTGCCATTCATGTAGATGTTACTTTGACACGTACCACCTACCCAAACATTGTTGAAGACCAAGTACACATGAATTTGTCTTGTGTTTTTGACCCAGGGGACAACTACGATGTGTGTGCCATCTGCCTGGATGAATACGAAGAAGGTGACAAACTCAGAGTCCTGCCATGTTCTCACGGTGAGTCTGAACACTGCACTGTACATGACCCTTTAACCTTTCTCAGGTTTGTGACACACCAAGCCAGACTCAGACACGTCAACTGATGAAATACTTTGCACCAAATGTTCCCCTCACAACTCTTTATTCCCCATAATCCTTATATTTGGAAACTTGAAATCTCCCATTAAGCAGATGGCAAAAATGTCTAACATGGCTCATAAATGTGTTTTCAAAAAATTCAAAAAAAAATTTAATAGCACTGGCACTATGTCAGGCTTCGCCATTGTTGGTTTTGGTCTTCATTGGGTTTGTTGACAATAAGGAAAATGTAAAATATGACCAGTCTTATGCTTTTAAGTACAAGGAAACAACATGGGGTCTTTGGAGGTCTGTATTTAAATGTATTTCGTTGTTGTTCTCAGCCTACCACAGCAAGTGCGTGGACCCCTGGCTGACCAAAACTAAGAAGACGTGTCCGGTCTGCAAGCAGAAAGTGGTCCCCTCGCAGGGTGACTCTGACTCTGATTCAGAGGAGGGGGAGAGCGGCCCTGAAGAGAACGAGGAGGTGTCGGAGAGCACCCCGCTGCTGCGCTCCCTGGCCTCCACCAGTGCCCACTCCTTCGGCACCATGTCGGGAGCCTCGCGCTCAGAGCACGATCAGGAGTCTTCCGAGTACGAGGACGACGAGCTGGACAGCAGCGACAGTGAGGAAGAGGTCACCGTGGAGACTGTGGTGGTGCAGATGCAGCAGCCCTGTGCTGAAGATCACGAGCATGACCTGCCCCGAGCTTGACTGATTGTTGTTCGGCATGATTGGTCGCCCTCCCCGACCTCACAGCTGCAGAGACTTTTGTTGGGGTCACGAATCGGATTCATCATCAACCGAGTTTTCTTTCACTGCTTACAAGACATTGTAATGTATCCTCCCTACAAGTTCAAATACAAATGTTTTATTTTTAACGTGATTATGGATAAAGTGCCGATTTCCAGGTGTGTGCCAGGAAGTCAGTGAGCATGTCTATAGGGGCTGGCTTGGCAGATTTGACAGGACCTGATGTACAGTAGACTGTACTCTATTTAATCATAAATAAAATGATAGATGACTGAAAAGTCCAGAGGTCCCAGACACACAAGATCACCTGACACAAAGTTCAGTAAAAGTACAGTGTATATAAAAAGTATAGATCACAATAAGTTACATGTTAAACTTTTAATTATCTCCTGCTCTCCGTTTCAGACGACGGGGACGTTTCATTATTGTACATATACGTTCATGCTACAGACACACCTTGGACCACTATGCAGCATTCTTTTTGTAAAATTAAACTAACATTCAGCATTTTACGCCACAGAAAATATGGTTTTTGCCAATTTATTTCTAGCCTGATGTTTGAAGGAGCTTAGCTGCTCTTGTCTGTGTTTTGTGCCACGGTTTATCTGTTACAATGATTTACACCAAGAAACTGAAGACAAACAAGTTCGAGAAACGCATTCGAAGCAAATAATGTGCGGATATCGCTGGTTGGAGGTGTGGAGAGACACGAGTGAAAACCGTTGACGCTGCCTGTGGGGAAACTTCTTTTGGCTGCTCCAGACCTATCACTTCGTTTAACACGAGCAGTTATTTGTTGATGAGCATTGTAATACACGACTGACCTGATCTCATTTTTGTTCGTAAAAGTTTGTAGTAAATACGCTTACGTTTGTTTTGTTCATGAAAACCTGTTGCCTTTTTCAGTTTATCTATTCTCGTTAGTGTTTTCCTGCTCATGTATGTACTCAATATGAATTCACTTCAATAAAATGAAAATTACACTTCAGAAAATGTTTCATGGTCAGTCATTTACTCATTTTCCTTACACTGATAACAGTATTAAAGTCAACTTTTTTTTCTCAGAGGCCCTTTTCTGAACATTCTGATGACTCTGCATCCCATTTGTCCTACAGTACAGCCGCAGTGTTCTGGGGTTTAAACAAGAAAACCGGCGCCAGTAAACTTGTTCAGTGTAATGACCTGATTATCTGACTCAAATCCGTATGATTAAATCCGACATGGATCATTACCAAGTGGAAATTATGGGACCTCTACACTCTTTTCTAATATCACTAATTCCTCAGTGTGCAATTTTACCTCTATGCACAAAATGAGGGTTGCCTCTGGATTTAAATTGCAGACCATGGACATGGGACACAACCCAGCCTCCCTGCGTAGTGTCTTGCTGGGGACATTTGTTGCGTATCATTAACCATCTCTTAATTCCCTGCTGGCTAGATGATTGAAAGGCATAAAATGCCCTAAGAAATTAGGTTTCCCTGCCCAACAATTGACAAAACTTCACCTAGAGGTCCATTTAGTAGCCGTTCTAAAGTTTTCAATCTTATCACATGATCTTAATCAGCTGACAGTTTGCCATGTTATGGAAATATAGATGTTCAAATTAGCGGTGAATAGAGCCACAACAAACAACTTTAATGACGCAAGTCGGCTGGAACAATGAAACTAAAGAAATGTGACTTTGGGAATTATTTTTTTCCCCTGCGTGTCTCGGGAAGTATGCTTACTGAATGGGCTGAAAAACTACACTTTTTTATTTTAGTCCTGAATTCAGAGGGGCATGGTTTTGTTTCTGCAAAGTCATACCAGCATCAGAGACTCCTGTCCAAGAACTTAAACTTGCTGTTTGCCTTTTTGACAGAAGCATGCTAGCCGTGTCCCCGGTTTTAAGTCTTTGTGCTAAGCTAACTGGCTGCTGCGTATAGCTTTATGTGGCATCAGTCTTCTCATCCAGCTTTTAACAAGACAGCGAATAACCATATTTCCCAGAATGTGGATAATACCTTTAAAAAAAATAATAAGTGTGGGGGGAAAAAAAGAAGCAAAGCAAACATTTATCTGGTTGGAATAAATTTATTTGATCTGTCTGTAAACAAGGTGATAAATCAATTTATGGCATTTCTTGGTTTTATGCATATGAAGTCAGATGCATTAAAGAGACTGTATCCCAGATGTAAGAAAAATAAGGTGGTGAGGAAAAGGAAATTAACATAAATCAGCAAACGGGACTTGAAACAGGTTCTTTATGAGTACACATCCCACAAGGCCTAAACAGTGGAGCTGAAGCTAAAAAAAGAAAAGAAAAAAGCCAATGAAATGACATCTTAGTGGACAGTGGGTAAAATCCATCTTACAACAGCAACAGATCTCTCTATATTATGGCACAGGATAACACAGGTTCTGCAGTTTGACAAGACAACCATAAGCGTCTTTCCCCCCCCCCCCCCCAACCAATCCCATCTTCCATTGAGTGTCATTTCTACATTTGAAAGCATTTTTTCTCTCTTCTCAGTTGGACGTTACAGTTAGCAGTACTGAGCATGGACAGACCGTGTGATACCCCAGAGCTCAGCTGACTTTAGAGTAGAAGGCAATTTATTCCACAGTTTTGTAGTTGTCAACACAGCATGGGTTTGTACAAATGCAGTTGTGTTTTCTAAACAAGAAAATAAAAAAAATGAAATGAGAATTTTCTTCAGATATTCCCACCCTTACCTCCCCTGTAGCTTCATACTTTTTAATTCGTAGTAAGTATTACTGTCTGGTTAGTGTTTCATCAGAAAAAAGTTAGCAGTCATCCTTCACATGATTTAGAGCAATTGTATAAACACCCGAGCGTCAACTACACTTGGTCCTATAAAACGAAAAATTCAAACTGGACACGCTCCAGATGGTAATATGCTGGGATATCTACTGTCCAAAAATGGCAGCCTTTCAAAAAAAAATAAACACAAATAAAAAAAATATATATTACAGGAGCTGGCAAACAAAAAACAGTATTAAGTGCCTGAGCCATTGTTACTGTGGAATGTCCATGGGTTTGACGTATAGTCGGGGAGGTTGTGATGACGGGAGAGGCTAGCAGCATCTGGATGACGCCATCGCTCAGAAATCCGGCTCATGATAGTCAACTGAGCCTCCCCCCAGCCCACAAAAACCACACACTAGCCCCTGCCCCCTTAAAAAAAATAAAAGTATAACAGCAGTGAATCTGAAAGGAGAGGACTTGGGGACTGGTTGGGTGGTGTACAGTGTTTGATGAAGATGAGTCTCCTGTGAGGTTTGTAGTGTCACCTGCTTTAAGCAAACAAACTGGGGGTGGGGGACAGGGAAGAACTGAAACATTTGGCAGGAGTGTGTGCGTGTGTGGGGGGGGGGGGCATAGTAGTGCGTGAGAGAGGGGGGAACGACAGTGGACTGCGATATGCAGTCTGCCCTCCCGGACATGATGGGAGAAAATAAAGAGAAAGACATGATGAGTGCTCCAAAGGCATTGGCTGCTCGGGGAGGGAGTGTGTATGATTGGGTTTGGGTACGATTAAGTAATTGGCGCCATGACAGAAAAAGAAAGAAAGATCTACTTCAAATCGACGCTATAGCTTTCATTGTCCGAGTGTTTGGCCAGAATGTTTTGCTGGTCTTGGTTAAGTACAGATTTGTCATGACATCCTGTTAGCAACATGCTCATCTTTGCTATGGACCAACTTATATAGTGCGTGGGGGGGGGGGGGGGGGGGTAAGGGTAAAACAGAGCAAGTGTGTTGAGGGAAGAGGACGGGTTAGGGGGAAGATGACGACAAAATATGGGGATAACAAATGGGGAGGAGAGAAGGCAGAAAAAAAAAAAAAAAAGTATCTACCGACTAGGACTGGAAGTAGTGGGAAATGCAACAGGGTGGTAAGGGTGAGCTGCTAGGTGGCTGGGTACAGGCTGCTTTAGTATCCGGACTTCCTCAGGTACTCAGCCATCTGAAATGCTTTCTTGTTGAGCTGTCCTCCATGGACACCTTCCTTCCCCATGACAAAAACCAATGCTGGAGTACACAAAGGAAAAAACAAAATAAATGAACAGACATGGTGATAGCAGGGCTGGAAAAGAAAGTACTTTGTTTTTAAATTTTATTGCCACTTTTCTAAATGTGGAGCTACATTGATGACGACGGAGCCTGAACCTTGCGCTTGCTAGAAATGCTCCTGGGATTTTATTTTAAAGGGGACAGTTTGGACGGGAAACATGGACTTGACAGTAATTTTTTTTGGTCTTTTTTTAAATAGTTTTGTGTTGTTTTTTCCCCCCCCCTCTCCCATTTCATTTGTTTTTTCTCTCCCTCAACTACGCCACACCAAAACTACCAAACTAAAACCCTGAATCCCTCAAGTATTTTGCCATTGAGTATGCCTTCTTATTCAATCCGCCTCCATGGACCCCTTCTTTGCCCATTACCAAGACCAAGACTGAAAGAAAAGAGACAGAAAAGGAACATTTAGAGAAGGTGTGGAGATCACACAAGTGAAAAGAGAAGAGCACAGAGCCAAAAGCAGCAGGCAGACGAGACAGCTACAGGAGGAGGACAATGGCACAGAAAGTACAGCGGCGCTTTGGTCTGAAGGCTGTGTCAAGCGCAAATATTCACTTTCTTATCAGTGCTGCTGGTGGTGAATCAACAAGACGCCACACATTACAATTAGGACGAGAGTGCGAGTACAGCAGGAGAATAAATGTAAAAAAGGATGCATGCAAAGCCGTTTGTCAGTCTGTACACTTGTGGTGACCAAGTAACAAGTTTATACAACATGTTGACTTCAATTTTAAGTTTTCATATCTGTGTTCTGGTCTCACAGTAAGGATTACTAGTGGACTGGAGCCAAACCGAGTCACAATTTGAAGGTCCAAACCTGATTGAGTTGTGCTACACAAACTTAAAATAAAGGTCAGGTTTAGTTAGGTAATAGTGCATCAGAGCTTTTGTTAAAAACATGTCTGAATCCACCTTGCTGCTTTGGACAGCTGAGTGCACTATTGTAAGAATACATTCTCTTTAGAAAATATAAAATCTACACTCCCTTTCAGCCAATTCAGACAGTTTCAACTGAAAAGAAAAGTCAAATACACAACTCAGAGGCTAAAAAAGTAGCAATGACCAGAACACTGTCACCATATATCTATATTGATGCCTTTAGTCTGACATATCTTGTCAATAAGCCCAAACCTAAATGTGCATCCTGGATGGGAGGTACTACTTGTATCCAAATGGCTGCCAAATCAGCTTCTTTCCCCATTTTAGTTAACATTCGGGTATTGTACTAATGTGGCAAGAGGTGCAGAGCTACGTAACACAAGTAGCTCACCCCCTGTCTGTACCATCTAAAGTTACTGCACTCTATTGGAAGACACTTGTCTCTATGGTTTCATCTTTAAAATCAATATACACCCTGCCAGCAGCAAAGAATAGGAAAGTGAAGCGTCTACTAATACTAACAACCTGGACTAATGCAGCACACATGCAGATACAGGAGCATGCTTGTGGGACCTCTCCTCAATACATGTAAGAGCCGTGAAGTGCCTGAATACGCATTTTACCAGAACACAGTGGAAGCATGTGAGCAGGGGGACAGATTCAAACTTGAGGGGTAGAAGGTGTGTTAACCAGGAAGGAAGAAGACGCATGCAGCTCAGGAAGCTTTTTTTTTAAGGAAATCCTGGCTTAGATAGTGAGCCCAGTGTGCGGAGACAAGAAAACAGATAGTCTCACCTGTAAGGAGGACAGGGCATCAGGGCCCATACAGGCAACATGAAAGCTGGCACAACTCTCAGGCAAGTTCCCAACAGAGACTTAACTTCCTAAATTGGTACCAATTTCTATATGATGGAGAATTAATCATTGCTAATGTAAAGACCTGTCAACTCCAACAAGTCGCATTTTACGGTTTTAACAGCGAAGTGTACTTAAAGCTAAATACCTGTAGGCATCTAATGCTGATGAGGATTTCACATATATGAATCAAATCATAATTGTCATAACAAATAACTTGATTGTGTTAAGCATGTTGCAAGAAAAAAAAAATAATCAGCCTTCAAATGGAGATCTGTGAAGGAGTTGTGACTTTTGAGTTGAAGTTTTCAGCTATGCAGAGCACAAACCACCTGCCAGCTTTATTGTCCACAAGCATCCAGCTGATGTTTTGGGCTGATACCATTTCCACAGAGTAAGGATGTAATGTTAATAGATTTTTTAATTTTATCATAGGTCTTGTTGTAATTTGAGTCACAATACAAAACGGACGAGTCAAATTGAATAATCTGAACTAAAAGAATTGAATCGGGGCAATAAATGCCAGGAGCAAGATGACAAAAACGTCTACACCAGATATATATACACCAAAGAGGAGATTATAGTATTGTGATTTGTTCATCTGCAAGTTTTACCAATGCAATTCAGCCAAGTGACATTAAATTGCAATACAGCTATAATTGACAATTCAACTGGCATGGAAGATGTGGTTGAAAGGGAAATTCCCCTTTACCCTGACCCAATGAACCTCTCGATATGAACTTGCCCTTCAGTTCTAAAAATAGTATTCCCACGGATTACATTTAGCTGAGATGCACTTGTTTCCATAATAAATCAAATGACATTCAAGGGTAATATCCTGTGATTCACTGACTTTTAACACCTGTGTACGTCATATATTGAGGAAAGGTGCATTCAAGATCTATCCCACATGCACGAACAACACAGAAGTTAAAAATGTGGCTAAACTAATGGCGCTATATCAAAAGCAGGCTACTGTGTCACTGTAGCACTACTAAAAATGCATGTGCAACAATGCTGGGGGCTCACCTTTGCCGGCTCTGCCTACAGAAACGTTGTATGTTGGCTCTCCTCCTTGACTCTTTGTCCGGATGTCCATTGTCCAGTCGCTGTCAATTTGGAGGCTGTCTCTGATTACGGAGCACTTTTTATTGCCTAAGGTCATCCCACTGGTGAAGAATCCCTCCCGGTCCTTTCCTATTAACACGTCGATTTCTTCAGGCTAGAAGGGGACACAAAATAAAAAATGTTTTTAAAAAAAAGCCAAGAAGTTAGGTAGATGTACATCACTGCTAATCTTATCCAATGTCCATTAATTCAGGTAGATACTCTTTAGTCTGTTCCGTTTCTCCTTAGTGATAGTTTGGGGGTGTTTTTCATTGCTTTGGTTGAATACTTCTCACTTACTGCTCTATAGTGTGGGCGCTGTGAAGCCTTTTAACTTCGAAACTTCTCTTTTCCTCTACAAGCAGTACCATAGTGCTAATAAAAGTACTGGAAACCCCCTCCCAGAGTTTTTGCATACTTTTGAGTGTCATAAATATTTTTAAAATACCTAATTTAGGATTCTTTGACATTTTACATGTTACCCTGCACAGAACCAATATTCACGCTTTTGAACACTGATAAAAGTAATCGAAAAGCTATTTTTAGTTTGAGCCGATTAAAACCTATGTGGTGTGTAAGTGTGAAATCTGGACAGTCAGTTGTACTTACAGGTAAACAGAGCCTTCCCTTATCTGAAAGACTACTATGACTGAGCATCTCCTTGGGTATGAGGAATTCACTGCAGTCATACATCCTAGCAGAATAAAGTAAACTAATGCATTCAAACAGTCTAGCGACAGGAATATAATTTACACCCCCCCCCCCTCCCTCATATAAGTTGCATGTACATTTGGCAATATAGGACTTCTACTGCTGTAGGACACTCTACATTAGTGCAGCAGCTAAATGAAAAGCTGTAGATTTGGGTCCTGTGTTCTCATTTCCATAGTCATAAATATTTTCCAAGAAAGAGGAATATCTATTTCAAATGAACAGGATATGAGAGTGTAACACACAACATGGGCCTGCTTCTGTAACTGGCCAAGATGTAAGTACAAGTATAATTAATTCAATTTGGACACAGGGCTGCACTGTTCATGATTAAAGGCTCAGGTTATTATTCAATATCTTATAATGCTGGTTAATACCTGAAGATTTTCATGTTTTTTATTTAATACATTGCCTTTCCTTTAACTTCTCCATCACTTATGTTTTTATAACAGCCAGCCATCTATCAGTTTGAATAAAATGACAATTATAAGATTAAACAAAAAGTCAAGACATGAGGATATATTTTATAACCGTGCTAGGTGGTACTTGAGTATTGAAAAGGGATTTCCAAAGGTGCATGGTCTGTTTTTAAAAAGACACAACTGACTCCATTATACTATCACTGGCACGTCCTGAAATCTCAGAGGCCCACTACAGCTGACAAGAACATTATGCTGAGGAATCTGAATCTACAAGGTCCGACCACTGGTACTTAACTTTCACTACAAACGTGTACTTCACCTATTAACTGTGGTTCTTAAAATATGTTTAAACCGTCTTTATTCTTTGAACCCATCTGCAGAACAAAAGGCGTCGCCCTTTAACTTGAGAACTGCACAGTCATGGCACACATGAAACCATTCAGGGGGGAAAAACAGGAAACAAATGATTTCTACTGGCTCAGACACCGTTAGCATGGCGGCTAGCTACATGTTGCGGCCCGGCTAGCCAATTAATTACATACAGTCTTAACCCATTGGGAATGCCGTGCTCTATTCCTGCACGAAACTTGCACCGCTGGTTACACATTCTGGTGTCGCTCTCTGCACGCTTACAGCCGTTTATGGTAAGCGAAGGACCGGCTTAAAAATCTGTCTGGCTAACGAGGGTAAGCACGCAATTAGCACTGCTTCACGTGGGCTTCTTCACGCGGACGAGAAAAACTCGATCGTGTTCATTTCACATTATTGAACGTGCGTCCTCGAAGGTTAACGTCACCCTTGCCCCAGCGGCTCAAGTGGACACTCCCAAGTTTACAGCGGCACGCTCGCTCATAGTTCACTTGTCTGTGGCGTGGGTTATCATTTCATAGCCAGCAGGCTCGTCGAAATTATGAAATGTTTGTTACATTCACGTATTGACTCATTATGCATTCACCTACACACAAATATTTAAATTACTGAGTAATAATTTATTTAACAGACAAAATGGAGGCTCAAGGAAGTGCCGGAGACGATTGTTTAGCCAATTTAGATTTACATAAATGCTACAGTCTATTAAGGTATACGTGTGGTAACATAAAAACGCAAGACATCTACAGTGCACTAATTTGGACCGCTGCTACAACCGTTAACCGAGACCAAACGTCTCGATTAGCTTCCATGAACAAAATGAATAAGAAACTGGGAGTGTATCCGCCATCTTGGAAAATAAGGGGCGGTAGCGGCAGAATGATTCACAGAAGCCGAATAGGAAAAAAACTAGAAAGACCAACGGCACGCCGGCACGTAACGGACGTGTGAGCACCGTTAACTTTGCGCTATTAGCGTTAGCTAATAATGATTTTCCAATGGGGATGACCGGCCCGATTTGAGCTAACCGCGAGCTGTATTTTGCTATCAATGTTAACATTACATTGCTCGGCATTAGTGTTGGTAGACGGTTTTGTCCGCCATATAAATTAATAAGGGCCTTTTAAACACAATCAACAAAACCCAGGAGAAACCTATTTTTATCGGGTACTGGTTTTGCACAAATTTTTGAAATTTGTTATGCTTTGTCAGACTTGCTCATCTTTTCTGACCGGTATCACAAGCAAACACGGCTAGTTGGCGCTAGCTAGCATTGCTACGCTAACCCTTTTAGCTCGAGTTCGCGGTTCCGAGTCACAGGCTGGATTTCTCTGGCTGCTACTTCTAAAAGAAAAATCATGTAACAGCTGGGGCACCGTGTATGTTAAATTTATTGAAAGAGTTAAAACCAGCGAGAGACTGGTTGCAGGGTGCAAAGCAACGGCGCAGACGTGCCAATGCATCCTGTGTGTGACCACCGGACACCATGTGTACCACACACTGCTCGCCTTATCCTCATTCAACAAGGCCTGGCAATGCAGACAAACGCACCGGTATACAAAATGTACATTTTCTTCCCGTGTAACCCCGGGTAATTTCACACAGAGGATACTAACCGTTATGTTGGCAAAGGTACCACCGACAAACGATGCCCAGACGTATTTGGCGTCCGTGTACCCAACAATGGCCGCGTCCTGGCAGCTGCCATCAGCCATCAGGTTGTCCACGTAGCTTTGCCAGGACATGTTTGTGAAATTAGTTCTAAGATGAAAAAGTACGTAGGGTCAAGTTAGGTCACAAGCGTCTCTTGAGCGACGAAGAAACTGCGAGGAAGCTGTATTTATCAGTGGTTTAACTGGCCTCCAGCAAGCAGAACCCCCCCGGCTCCGTCACGTCCCGGCTTTCTGCTGGTCTAGTCAACGAAAAGAAGCCGCTGCAATCGGACAGGCGCTTGGGTGTAGTCCTCACAAAATCACTCCGCCTGCGTGGTTGTTCGCCCTGCTGCCTTACTGCATGATATACTGCGCAGCGGATGAATACATCATTGCAATAAGCCAGACAGCCTATTTTTCCTCCACTACATCAAAGATTTGTTTCAACATAACATTCTTATTTTCTTGTATGATCAGTTTGGGGGGTTAAACCAGCCAGTGTGCACATTTACGTAGCTTTAAATGAGCAAATTCGAAATTAGTCATTGTTTCAGGATGATTTGCTTTTCAAAGCAAACTTGTGCAAGATATTTTATTATAAAGTATGTAAAACAATATGGAATACACACTTCACGTTCATTTCTACCATATGATGATCAGTGAAGCCACATTAGCTACCACCTATTTTTTATTATCACTATTACTAAATCACATTATTTATAATTATATACACCATTTCATGTCACAATGCATTTTTATCCAGTTCCTGGTTTAAGGTTCATGAGATACCAGGCTTTAATCAGCTGTGGAAATGGACACAATCAGCAGTCTCACTCAAATCCATATTGTTTATGCTGTTGTTTTCAGCATTCAGTGGGGTCAGTCATCGTGCACTGGAAGGCAGAAAAACACCCTGAAAAGGCCATTAGATCAAAACACAGAGTGGCAATTACACACTCTGACTGTGCTAATGAGTAATTTTGGATCTCCAATACACGTTGCTCAAATATCTTTGGATGATGGGAGATATCCTGCTGTAACTTACACTTACACAGTCTATATTCCTAATTGTGCGATACTCTCTGAAGCTGCCATCCTTAGCATTATGTTGGAGAGATAATCTGTATTTCCATCTATGTCTGTACGTTTACATTTTAAGCATATTTTACACTCCAGAATGTCTTCCAGTGATTAAGTAGCAGGGATGTGTGGTTTATTCACAGTTCTTTTCTTCTTCTGTGAGTTACGCACCATTTTAGGCTAGGATACATCTTTGTAATGTAGTATCCTTGCGGATACTTTACCATGTTTCACTAAACTGGTGACTAATTGTGGAATTTGTGTAAATGGAGAATGGGCCTCATTTGGTAGAAAATTATTTGTCTGAAAATATATTTGGTGTTGTTCACACTGTTAAATTCAATACTTTATTGACATTTCAGTGTAGGTCATTGACATTTGCATGAAACTAAAACTAAACAGAAACCACAGAACATCACATAGTAAAACCTAAAGAAGAACGGATATGTTTAATAATTTATCTCATATCTGACCAGCTGCATTACTTCTCTTCTTTTGGGAGTTTATATCTGTGACGTTCATCCAGGGAGGTTTTTAATCTCCACTACTTTGGCTCTTTTTCATACCTGGGTGCTACTTTTATTGAGCAGGTGTACAAGAGCAAATTGGCACCTAGTTCAATGGCAAATCAGCCGCAGTTAAGGACTGAATGGGGAGTGACTTTCACCGCTCAGAAAAACGTGACTCTCAATGAAATGACGCACATGTAAAACAGACGTGCCTAACGCCTCATTGAGAGATAATGTTGGGGGGGGGGGGGCAGTTTAAGTGTTTCTAAAACACTTGGAAAAGTAAAATCAATCTGCAGACTTTGAGTAAAAATGTAACACACTAACAAGGGGAGAATAATTTACACTCAGAATGAGCTCTGTTTATATTGCACTAGTACTGCCGCAGCTATGTGGGTTTTTTTTGTTTTACATTACACATACACGGCTTCCTTCATCTGAGTCTTTCAATGAATTGTTTCTCTTTCTTCCTCCCTACGGAAGAATGAGTGCAGAAAAAGTTATTAATTGACCGTGCAGAAGGAAGTGAGCGGGTCAGAAACTCTTGTCAATCAGCCAGCCACACCCATATCCTGTTCTCCCATTGGATGCCGTCAGTTTCCATGGCCACCTCTGTTTTGCACTTCTGCTCTGTCAAAATAGCACCACTCACAGCCAAACCAGTCAGGCTACGCATGAGTCACGGAGATACAGAAAAGCCAACTTGTTTGCTTTAGAAAAGGCTTGGTTTTTGGAAAAGGCCATTAGCATCATGCATTATCATCATAACAGCTGGATAACACAGAAATAAATACAGCAAGCAGCAATTCCCCCGGATTTCCTGTAGGCTATCTAAGCTTTTTCTTTTTTGCAGATGTGTCCAAGTTTGAATGTGTGATTTCAAAGTACTGGAAACTGTTAAAAAGAGAATTGATCTGTATAGTGCACACTCTGACTGTGACACCTGGTACTGTGGCGTCCTGTCAGCACACTGTCCTGTCTTTCTTGTTTCTACATATATTTGTTATAAAGTAGAAAACCTTAAGACTACAAGGAAGCAAAATGTACTCTAAAGCTCCCCTCCGTCTTCCCTACGCTATTTGTGTCTCTCAGACCTTCAGTCTGTCAAAACCTTCCCATTTGTTCCTACTAATATTCCAACAGGTCACTTATACATCATTTCACTCATACAAAAGGCTAAATAATTTCCTAAAACAAGTGGGCACTTTTAGCAAACATTACTCAAACAGGATTAAATAGTGCATTTGTTGGGGACTTATTTCAGTGGCGGATTAATACTAATATTAATAGTGTTTCCGGCAGCAGGACAGTGTATGCATGATTGACTCAAAATAAACAGTACAATGTTTATATGTCATCCAGTCCATCCACTCAGAGGTATGTGGCACAGAACAATATCAGGTACATCAGGGTTTGGCTACACAGGCAATACTTCTTAGTATGATCAGTTCATTTGTGGTTTTGGTCTTTTTATGGAATTATTTGCCAGTAGAAAATATAAAAAATCTGTAGAATCAGTGTTAGTTTGAGGGACAATGTGAGGTCTTTGTCATGTAATAATTTGTAGAGTCAATTTTACATTTCGTAAGGCCAAAAACACCCCATCCTTGATCTAATTGCAACACAGGTGTTTCTCAACACACCAAACTCAGGAATGCCCAGTGTTAATCAATATGTTTACACTGAAATGACTACAAGATTAAAATAGAGTAGAATAAGCTTTTTTTCTTAGGTGATCGATATTACAAGCAGCCAGCAGGAGAGAGGTCGGAGGTCAGAGCCACAGCTGCATGACAGGGTTTGAAGTTACCCCTGAAGTTATCCGCGTGCAGTCCTTGCTTTAACTATGACTCACGAGGAGGCTCTGCTTTGTCTCGTACAGTCTGAACACAAATCAGACTATTTCTTCTCCTCAATTGGACAAAATTATTTATTCATGACCCTAGTTCACTATTTGTCTTGTGTAGCAGTAGAAGAGGTAAACCTATTTTTAACTCACACAGAGGAACACTCTCAAAGGTCGATATGCTTTGTTTTCCCTCTATGACACAAGATTGCAAGCATTCTGGCATGTATTTTTTATTGTCATTAATTTGTCATAAGTTTGAGAACTCACTATAACTGAACAAGGTGAGTGATGCTGCTTTAAATAGGTGTTAAAGCTAATATACCATAATTCCTCATCCTTTTCCTTACAGGTTGGCAGCTTCATCAGTGTGAGTCTGGGCTGCCTAAAACAAATCTCAACATAACGACCATGATTATAAAGCAACCGTGCTTTCCATTGCCGTTCCCTCCTGGAGCAGCTTGGATGCAGTGCATTAAATATTGAGCAGGTAGGGAAGATGGAGCGTTGCTCTGTTCCTAGAAAATGTCTCCTCTCTGCTCACCAGGTCCCAGGCCTGTCACACACAAAGAAAATCAATAGTAGCCAAGGGTGGGTTGGTGGGTGTGTGTTTGCGGGGTGGGGGGGGTGACACAGGATGCACATGCCCTCACCATTTGAAAGATACAGTGGAAGCATAAGCTTTGACAGATGACAGATTAGTTGTCACAGACAGATTCATATGATAAGAGTCCCTTCAAGAATGTTTATAAAGGACATGTACTCAACAAGGCCAGGGCAGAGCTGGAAAAATACCATTATCATTTGATAACATATCTCTTGTTTATAGAAACTTGGGGTAAAAACATGTGACCACGATCGGCTTGCCTGGCTCCAGTAACCTTTGCCCCCTGAGAAAGGTCAATATCGGAGATCAAAGGTGGTCCATCTGCACGGCCAGCTGAGTCAGTCTGCGTTTGTTAGACACAGCGGCACATACAATGAGGCAGTCTTTTCAGAGGCATGCACACCCCCCCCCCCACCCCATCTGTGGAATGGACACACACATGCAAATTAACTCTGAAAAGCACATGCGCACATTTTCTCACATAAATAGACACGTAAAAATGTGGGTATGGAAATGCAGACACGCACACAAGGTGAGGTTACGTAAACCCATGGCATGCCAAGGGCAGTGGGTTGGTGTGGATTTGAATAGTGATGATGCAGTCAGAAGGCCACGTCCGCAATGGACAGAAGAAGAAAAACTTCAACTACAAATTAAACTGGTGTAAGAAATAGAGACCGATTATTCACTCCATTGTCTTATGTATGTATGTCTTATGTCCTTTAATTCCCGGATGCTTGAAAAAGACCTGTCATTAGGCCTTTTCTAAATTAAATGTTAAATTAAACATTTAACAGGAATAACCGTGTTGTTTCTGCAGGGCAACAAGCTACCGTACATCCAGTCCTACTTACACTGGTAGCGTAGTATGATCATGTACAGGCTGGATATAAAGCCCCACTGTTTTACACAGATGAATAGTCATGATTCATAGTGAAGAATGAAGTGAGTCTTACTCTGGATGGACATCTTCATGGTCTGATCAGTTTCACTGATTTATTGAAGGTGTCTCTTAACTTTATCTACTTTAATAATGTTTCTTAGCAGATTTTAACTTTGTTGAGGGTTTGTTCATTGTATTAATTCCTGAATTGGGGGGGCAACATAGCTGTGTTTCTCATGTACTGAGATACACAAAGACATTTCCAGTCGTACGTCTGATCCACAGAGAATGAAGTGAATATACACAAATCATGAATAGTTAAATAACTGAGGAGGGTGCAAAGGCTGGCTGCAAAGTGTGAAATAAGGTCCCCATTAAATCCTCCTAATGACAATGAATACGGATTTCTTTCTGGTCTATGAACCAATGCATGGCTAAAATACCATTATCCTTTCATTTAGTAGAGCGTTCCCTGAGGTGTAGACTCACGCCAGCAGTAATACTGTGCTATGTAATGCAAACATACTGTATAACCATGGCACGTTGTCATGTCAAATCATCGTTTGGTCATTCAGCCAAAGAGCGTGGTGTTTCCCTTGAATTTTTCTGTTATGATGAATTTTGAATTTCTGTGGGTGGTGCTGTTCTCTTTGTCTCTCATGCTAACTGTCTGCTTCCTCAACATTTTACATTATATTTAGGCATTTAGCAGATGCTTACATCCAAAGCGACTTCCAAATAAGAGGTTTACATAAAGTGCATAGAACCATGGTCGAAAACAACAGGATGTCTCATCAAACTTGTAAGGGCTGGAGATGAATCACAAGTGCTATAAGTAAGTACATCGCTGCCAGTGGCAGAATCGAAAAGAATCTAGAAACAGTTTTTCTCTGTACATTATCAAATACAATACATTCAATACAATTCCACTATAATAACGTACAATATGCTATGCTTGTAGAAATATGTAGAAAGTAACATCTTTTAAGTGCTATTGTATTCCCGGAAAAAATGAGTCTTTAGTCTTTTCTTGAAAGTGGCCAGACAGGTTGTTTCTCTGATGGATGTGGGGAGACATTTATTAAAAACTTTTTGAAAAACACAAGATAGTTTCCAGGATTCCAAGATTTACAGTACCGGATGCTCAACAAAAGGCAAAAGCTTTCATGCACCGACTGCAGGTGTATTCGCTTTCGTGTTTTGTCTGTCAGTGCTGAAGAAGAAAATGTCCCTTTATTCCTTTATTTTGAAAAAAAAAAAAAAAAAAAAGAGATATTTTATCACATTAATCCAGCGCTGGAGGAAATTGTAGTCTTAATCTTGTTTTCAGCACATTTATCTCAGTTTCCTCACATCAGTTCCAAGCGGTACTGGGAGAAAGTTGAAGCTGTTAGTCAAGAGGTCTGTCCCATTTGCTGTGTTAAAGCTGCATAATTTAGAGTGACTGATGCTGATAATCAGAAAAACAACACTTTATCACAGGCAGTTCTGGAAAATGGAAAAGAAAACCGGTTCATTTTGGCCTATAGGGAGAACCCTGCAAACCAAAACTGAGAGGCACCACTGAAGTGTGTTCGTTTTGTTTATTTTACTGCTCATTTGATTACACCAGCAGTTAACATATGTCCAAATCCCTCCAGTCAGGTGTTCGTGGCTTTGAAGCAACCACTTGCGGCAGCCCGGCACCAAGTAACGCTGCAGTTATTTTTTCCATGCATCTGTGATGAACTCCCTTCAAAAGCTGTTAGTCAACAGTTCAACACCTGGTTTGCCCTTTGACCACCACACCTACTGATATGGACACATGTTTACAGGTCATATGAAACGCCCACAGTTGAACATGCGCACACACACACACACACACACACACACACACTTCCTAAACACCTCACTGCCACCACGAGTCTTCTTAAAAGACTGGCTGTCATTTGCAAGTGAAATGAATAATACATGGAAAGTACCACTGCAATGTACAGCACTTTGTGAGTGTGTGTGTGTGTGTGTATGTTTGCATTGGTCAAGCAGTTTAAAGTTTGATTTTCTGTTTCATGGTGCCGTAATGATACAAACATGAACCAAATAATCAGATTTCATGTGACAGAGCATCTCTTTTCCTCTATGGTTCTGACCACCATTATATTGAACTATATCAAACTAAGTAGTAATGTTCATGCAATTATGTTTTTCTTAAAAATGACAGACAAACATATACTCAATCAGTATGGTCAGTCCAGTGCAGTATAAGCAGTGTTGTTTCACTGCTCAGTGACGACACCTTGTGGCCACGACTGTCTACTAGAGATGAACTGAGTGAAGTCATGAGCACAGTGTGACACAGATGGTGCACTAGAGCCACTAGTAAGAAAACACTTGGCAGGTCAACACAAAAATATCCTCAGGCAAGAAAGACAAAAAAACAAAACAACTACCAAAATGCCTCTGAGACAGATTTTTGTCTATGACAGATCATATCAAAGGATTTCACAGAAACCAGTAAACTGGCAGGCAGTGTGGGAAAGGTTGACAAGGAAGTTAATTTAAAACTATGTCAATGTTCTGAAGAAACTGTTGAGTATTTTGAATGAAGAGCGGTTAAAACATGACACGCATGCTTCCACTCCTCTCTCATTTACCTTATTCTCATGCCATCTGCTTTTTCAAACAATGTCTCACCACATTCAGTTGAATTATTCTGTACAAATTCCCAAAATTTGTGTGACACTGAGTTTTATTGGGCAACAAACCAGTGGAATAAAACGGGAGTCACACTGGGGGAACACTTATTGTGTACAAGATTACTACTCTGGTTTCAATGCTGGCATCCAAAGTCGATTAAGAGGGATTAAGAGATGGTATTTGTAATAAACTGACAATATAAGAACATTTCACCAAGCTACCCAAATGAATTAGGAGCTACCTCTTTCTCATCATCATGCATTCCTGCATGACCAGAAATATTACTGAAGTACCTGATCTAAATTATAGAGGAAAAAAGCCATATATTTAAAGATGTATTCATTTGGCAGAATATCACAACTGCTGGCTTCTTTTCAGGAAACAGTTAGATGTCACAGTTTCTTTTGAGCTGTTTCCAGCTAAATGCTGATTACATGGTAAACGTTTTCCATTCACACTGTCATTTTAAGATCATTTTCTCAAACACTAAACGAAAATGGTAACACAATACATTTCTGACTTAAAGGAAATGGTTTAAATCTCTGTAGTTTTAAGTGGAGGACACCTAAGCACGCAGATTTGTTCTACTTCCAACGAGCAGCTTTCTGCTGTTTCCGACGTGCTGTTTATAGAACAAGTGTAAAGATTAAGTGTGCTGACAACTCAGTAATGATCACATGACAACTGCATGTCATTACATAAAAAAAACCCATTCATTCACACCTCAGAGTAGGACCAGCATTTTCACTTTTTAAAACAGCTGTGTTAGCCTTAGTGGTTAGAGCCTTAATGTGGATGCAAGAATGGAAGAATAAATGATGTGATTTTAAAATGTAGTCTCATAAGTAAGCTCCTTATACGCTCCTCCAAAGTCACGGGAGACATTACACAGCTGTCTTTCCATGGTGAAACACCATCACACCTTGTGATGGATAAACTGAACTTCATGTGTAAAATCGATGGAGTGGTCTTTTAATCTAAAGGTACAACATCATGGAAAGTGTTGGGGCCTGCACCAGCGCACATTCAGTTTGAATAGTGTTCTTCTTTCAATCAGTCTGTCTCCCTCTGCACAATGACCATATGGACATACAGTACTTGTCCCATTTGTCATGTCCGGTGTTGGTTGGACACTGTGACACTCACACCCACCACTCACCCCACACTAAGCCTCCTGATGGCCCTGCTGGCCTCGCAGACTCCAATAAGACAGCATAATCCCCTTCAAGCCTGCCTGGCAATTAAGAAAATAAATCGCTCAGGATTTGGAATACAATGAAGAGATTAAAAGATGGAAGCACAACCGCTATTATAAACAGTAGGGGATATTGTGGCCTGTCAGGTCAAAGGTCATAGGAAGTTGTTAAACTTATAACACCAGGAGGAGGGGGAGCAGCAAAGGATGTGAAGATGTGAAGATATATTTCTTACACTGATTTCATCATATTTTGTGGTTATAGGTCTGTTTTAGCTATAAACCTGCCTCAGCAGTAAAGGTCATATATGTTCAGTCATTAAGAGTTCACAGCTAAAAAATGCTACATTTTTTCCCTCACCTGTATTTTACTGTAGCAGAGCAGTAGTTAAATCTTAACCTTAATGTGTATTTTGTTTAGAAACTTAGCAAAGACAGCATGTGCATTTTGCTCCAGGCAAAACTTTGAGTCATTGTGGGTGGTGATGACCCACATATCAACTGTAGGCACTTTTACGAGCAGGTGGAATGACGTGAGGTTGAACGTATACTGCTTTACTTTCCCAGCTATTTTCACAAACACTGTTGCTATGGCTGCTGGCAAAATTTAGCGGAGGTTAATGACACCAATTAAAAGAATTTAACTTCGAAAGAATTGACTCAACAGTTAACTGCTGCTGCACAAATGAGGGTGAATGGTAGCAGCAAAACTTGAGTGTATGTGTTTGTGTTTCTACATTTGTATAGGAGGACAATGAAAGCACTTCACTTTCAATTGCTTTTGTAACAGAGACGTCAATAGACCAGAAAGTTAATCTGACAATATTTCAATTCAAATTTATATTTTTATATTGAGACATCTGTTGAAAACAACATTATGTTTGTAGTCTCACTTATCAAAATCTACACCTACAAATGGGATTCTGAGAACTACAGCAGGCTTTTTTCTTGAATACTGATGTTTAACAGGTGTTTTAACATTTTTATTATGTAGACCATCTTAGTTTAGTCGTGTTAGCATGCTAACATCAGCTAATTTGCACAAAAAACAATGTACAGCTGAGACTGACATCATTTGTTTTGCATTAGGTCATAAACCAAAAGAGGAAATGTGAAAGTGAGAATGTGTCCTGATGGTGGTACTAGATGAAATGTGAGAAATTTCTGTCTGGAGCTGGACCGTTACCTTGGCTAAATTCCATATTTAAGCAACATTATTCCTGTTTCATGTCACATTTACTGAATATTAGACTGAGTAAACAAATTTAAGAAATAATTTAAGGTTCCCGTAACTTGATATGATTACATAACATTATTTCAATTCCCCCCCCCCTGAATTAATGATTGTAACTTCATGACAATGTTAATTTTAAGTTTCTGGGACAGAGATAGCTTACAATTTGATGAGAGCTCCAATTAATGTGCTTTGCATGATATATAAACATTTAAGGAATTGATGTTTAATGGATTTGTGGTATTGCTTTGATTTCTTTTAACCTACATGTCTCCTGTCATACTAATCAGTGATCTGGTGCCACCTCTAGCTGCAGACCTACAGCATGTACATCATATAAATACGATTGCTGTGCGTTTTCTTTTCAAATCTGTGCTTTGAGGAAAAGAGAAGATTAGCTGGTTAGTGAGTTGACCAAATCTTTAAAACTCACCTGTTTACTGGAGACAAATGATAATAAAGACATATTGGGTGCAAACAGACAGTGACAGGTGATTATATCACGCATATATACCAACAGACACAAATATTTGTATTGTGTGTCCGATCTTACAATTATTGCATTTTGAGAGTCACATGCATACATGTGAGGTGTTTTGAATTTGCAAATACAGACACGACTCTGTTACATGAGACAGCACACACACACACACACACACACACACACACACACACACTATACTACTACTACTGCATTCAATAATCAGTTTTCTTGATGCAAATAATTTTCTGGGAACAAGATATTTTTGTCAAAACAAGTTCGAACACAATGATTCTGCTGAACGATCGAGACAAACATCTGACCAAGAGCATGAAGGTAGAGTGGGAGTTAATCACTGTTAATCATATTTCTACTGAAAACATTTTCCTTTTTCTCACAAATGCCTCTTTATACCTACACCCTGTTCAGGCATTACGACCTCCTGCATTACGTCATGTAGTAGCTTCAATAAAATGCCAGAAATTTGAAGAGGAAACAGGTCAAGTGGATTTTAGATTTGCTTTGTTATTGTTTTGCGTTGGCTCTGAACTATTCACATTCCTCTGAAAATATACACTTTCAGTTATACGTGGGGGTGTAAGCATAGGTTATTTGTTGTTAAAAAGGTTTCAACACAAGTCGGCCAAGGCGCTGAACTTTGTACTCCTTGTTTTTTTTTGTAGCTTGAGATTTGGGTGATTAGGGAATTTAAACAAATTCAATTGTAGCTCTTATTACAAATTCCCCAGGATAAGACTGTCGGGGAATGCATGAAATGTAAAAGCAAAAGGTGTTTTTGATGAAAGGTCTATGTTATATGTTTCCCTCTGGTACATACAGTATCCTTCCTGGCAGACGTTTTCATGGTATTTCTAGAAAAATGAAGCTGAGGTACAATGCAACTAAAGGGTTCAATGGTATTTTAATATTGGCCTCACGTCTTCCTGTATTTTTTCCACCTAAAGTGAAGCGTTGTTATCAATCTCAGTCCATCAGATTTTGATTAACTGGATTATACTTCTCGTGACATTTCCATATTTGCGCTGTGTTCTTGTGCAATTGAATGCCATATCATTGTGCACATATTGACCATATTTATTGACATTCTCGCACTTTTCTACATTCAGCAGCTCCTCTCCTCAACCTTTAATGACTCCATTAAAATGTTGAATGCTATTGTCCAGTGAAGCACCACCTCTAGTTATTAGCTCAAAAGGGGAATTCTTGTCATTTTCCTGTCTGAACCTGTTTTGACGTAGGAGTATTCACTTAGTTAGTTGCAGCTCCTTTGGGAAAAATTACTTTGGTGGTCTTTCATTCCTCTGTGAGTTTCTGTCAGTTAATATACACACGTGTTATATAATTGTAATAGGTGCCGTCTCCTCCCTGTTAAACCACACAGACAGACACTCTGTCTATTTGTACATCTGTACATTTTAAAAGAACTCACAAAACATATTATATAATCTCAGGATGTTGTGTAATATCTGAACTATGAATCTCCCAATAGGCTACCTCTGAAGGAATTCATGAGGTAGTGAAAAATATCAGGAACAACATGCATACCTCGTCAGAAGAAAACACACTCAATGATCTCCAAAAATACACCAGACTTTAACTCAGAGCTTGTTCTGTGAATCGTGTATATTTGGAACTAACAGGCGGCTTGTGTGGACAAAAAGGGACAGAGCTGCACCTTGGAACACACACGTGACTGTAATTAAACATTATTTAACGCCTGTTTTTATTAGCAGTCAGACACAGGGAAATAAATGGTCCAAGTCAAAATTAACAAGCCAATGTGTGTTTCTCTGGAAAAGGAGCCCAATAAAGCTGAAACCATGCACAAGGTTCACTTGCATATTTCATCATTTCAGTCTCAGGTTGGTCAAGATGCCCTGAACCAACCCCTTGTACCCTTTTCTCTGGGGAAGCCCTTCTTTTAGCAAGTGCTGAGGGATGTTTGGTCAGTCTGTTTGTTGATCGTGTACTCTTAGACCCCACAGCGCTTTGCAAAAGACCAGAGGTATCCCAGGTTGGGCTGCTGAAAGTGACCGCTAGCCTGGACCCTGGTCCCCAAAATACAGCGGTACAACACCAGTCTTGTTACTGCGGTGGTACACTGAAAGTGGACCCAGCATGTTTGACTATGATGCTCCGCAGCACAGCCTGGTAGTCTTCGCCCTCAGACCTGAGTAAATAAACACAACCAGCTACACAAACACTTTGGCTGGGGCTGGGAAAGCCCACGCACAGCCCGCTACTAAAGGAGGGCGTATAGAGGGCTTGTTGGAGCTGATGTCGCAACATTGTTTTCAGAGGGAGTTGTTTCCAGGTCCATTTAGAGAGGAGTGAAAAGAAATGTTTGGCTAATGAAAAAATATCTAATCTTGAAGCAATTTAAAGGCCACTGTTGTGTGAGCAGTGTGCCACTCAAAATCAAATTCACAAGTTATTCACCAACTTTTTCACACTGTGGTTCATTTTTGAGTACATCCTCAAACTGATAAATAAATGCTTTCAATCAGCCTTCAAAAGTAGCTTTCCACACAAGTGATCTTACATCTTCTTGTAAAATGTTTACGCAAATTAAGTCATAATCTTTTGACATTTTATTTATCTTTCTACCGCTTATGAAATGCAACTGGAATAAAAATCTAATTATTAAAATCCTTATTTTATTACTTTATTTCAACCCATGTTAGTTTTCTTTCTATTTCCTCTGTCTCATCTAAGGACTGCATGAAATTGTTTTTGTCAGACAGACCTTGTGAGTCGGCAACCGGACATTATCTAACTCTGTAATTCAATGATTAGTCAGTCTTTAGGATGTATTGTGTATTGCCCTTTCTTGCACAGTTGTGTCATTTTTAAGAGCAATAAAACTGCAATAAATAAAATGGGAATGGAAGGCGGGGGGAAGGTGACCTGCTGGTTTAAGAGATGAGGTAGAGAGATCACAGGTTTGATCCCTGGAGTCTCTGATCCTAACAAAGTGTCCCTGAGCAATACACTAAACCTAATAACACCTTCTCATTAGCAAGGTCCAGGGCTTCATATTTTTACTGCCATCGTCTACAACTGCAGTTCTGTATTGTGCCATGGAGGGCCTAAGGATGGGGGGTGTTAGATGTTCTAAGGCAAACAATTTGAACCAGAGACGTTGAGGTTTTCAGGCTAATGTTCTACTTTGAGTTTTACTTTGAACATCGAAGTTCAGATTTAGTTTTGAACAATGGTGGAAATTAGCTTTCTTCAAGTGCTGCACTTAAATACAACTTTGAGGTACACGTGTCTCCATTTTCTGCTTCTACTCCAATACATTTAGTGAGAGATATTGCATTTGTTCACTCCACTACATTTATTTGACAGCTATAATTACCCATTATTTTGCACATTAGCATTTTACACACAAACCATATGATCATTTTACTACATTAAACTACCCAATAGTATAAAAAATGTTTTTTTAAATGAGCTTAGCCCCAAGGAGTTCATTATTAAAATGACTCTAAGAGGTTTATGCATACAAATGGAAATACTCAATAATAATGTAGTATAATATATATATATGTAATATATTTCTTCCACCACTGGTTTTGAATGTAACAGAAACCTACTCTGTGTATTATAATTTAGATTTTACATTGAATTTACATTTTAATAATAATTTTTATGTTATTTAAATAACGTAGAAAGAAAACGTTATCTGCACCTGAATGTAGATCTGCATGAATGTGCATATAGTGATAGTACTGTAAGAGCAGCCGTTCATGAGAAAGTAGAGAATTCTTTCTATTTTTGCCTTCATACAGATTACAGTGAGAGATGTAGGTCCTCAGCTGAACTGTTACCAGGGACATTTGTGATTACATGATTTTCAATCCCAAGGCCACCAGGATGTCCCACAGTGAAATCGTGGTTGAATCCAGATGTGCACCAAACATTGTTACTTGTTTTTTGGCTAATGGTAAACTGAAAAGGGACAATTTCTTTACCATGACCTGAACTGATGCCACTCAAACACACTCTAGGACAACATCATGACCCATTTCTTCTTCTTTGTGTCATGTGTTGATCTTGTGACAAACTATCCTGCAGTCGAGCACAAGCCTTTGATGGCCTTTATTGAAGCAATAACCTCTAGTCATAAGTTCATTGCTAATGAGTCACCATTAGGAAATAAAGTAATTAATACAGTGTGGATAAAATATGGTAAACAAGTTACTTTGCAAAGGTAAATGCAGTTTATTTTTCAATACATCATCCAAAAGGTTTCATCAGTTTTACTAATGGTAGGGAGTTCAAATCATTTAATCCTCTGTGGGTCCTTCACATCTTAAATGTTACAAGAGCTGCTGAAGTCACACATGAGTCATTATGGTCATAAGATTTAAGATGTGGATTGTAAAATTACCCAGACAGAATTACAATCTCCTCATACAAGGTGTGTCAAAGTGCCCAACCTTCTAAACTTCTTTTTCAAACATTTGTCATTTTGGGAGTTTCCTGTCTTGCTTTATTGTTTGTGTACTTTGTGTGTCTTGGTATTACTAAGCGATAACCATTCCGTAAGAATCAACACAATTACATGAACATGATGAATTTATTTGTATCCATCAAAAGCAGGACTACAGTAAGGGTCAAATGTTAAATGGACAAATTTAATTGAAGGAAGGTGCAGTCATCATACAGCTTGAGTCTTAGGCGCAAGACAAACTACATCAATGGGGATGTACATAGGAGGAAACTGGAGATCATATCTATTTCTCAAGAGGAAATTTGATTTCTTAGAAACATATCTAAAATGTTTGTCATGTACATAGGCATTTAATGACAAAAGACATAGATAAAAGAATTGAAAACCAAAGGGAAGCAGTCCACATTATGAAAAGCAAATACCAAAACATAAACAAGAGTGTATTTCTCTTAATGATTGATGTGTTTTGTTTTGTGCTTTACCCATAAAACCTCTAAGGGTTGTAGCCCTATGTAGCATTTCCTGCTTCCTGGTCATAATTGGATATTAATATTTGGTCCCCAGTCTAACACTAGTAGCCTATGTTGTTCTGGAAAATCCATCTTAACTGGTTTGGCAGCCTGTGCATAACCGGTGTTTTCTGTTTTATTGCTGGTTGGCAGGTTACATCCTGAATTTACTTGGTGATCAATTTTACTTGCATTTTAATGTCTTTCAGCCCATCTTTACATTGAAGGTGTTAGGTGTGCTGGTGATGACTAACAAGCAGCTGACGGGTGAAGCTGATTACTGTCACACAATAGAAGTGAGATAAGCCTGTTCTGACATGGCAAATAATAACCCCTTCCTATGTTTTATGTTTTACAGGTTTATACATCAGGTTTTAATTTTATTTTCGCCACACCTATGTGAGATGATTTCCTCTATTTAATATGATTTGGCTCATGATTTTAGTCTTATTCTGTTTTTAGTTAAAGGTTAAACTTTAGTTTATTGTCATTGTTATGTTTCCAGTATTTTAATTATTTTCTACTGTCATGAGTGTCCTTATGTTGTTTGTGTTTACTGCGATTTAGTAGCATAATAAAAGCAATTTCTTATTGGGATGAAAAAAGTATGGAAACGTAAAATTACTTTCTGCACAGCAACCAAAACTGATACACACTATTATTAATTGTACAGCCACACACAACGGCCATTACACAGCATCATTCAGTATCTTAAACTGTGCCAGAAGGGGATAATGGGATATAGATTTCCTGTAGATAAGTGATTCATTCAAAAACAACTCCTATTACGACTCAGGTGGCACTGGTGGCTTTTGACTAAGCTTTTTTAGAATTACTTTTTCAGACTTTAATTCCGAATAGAAACTGAATTTTGCAACAGAGATCATATGCTTCCAGAAATGGATTAGACTATTTATTAGGACATTGTTTCATATGGCTGTATAAGCAACAATTTGTACAAATGTTTTCTTGGTAAATAATATTATATTAATATATGTAAATATTATTTGTAGTTTGTGAGGTTAAGCGAATGTACAATCGTCAAATTATAAATCCTACATCACTCAAAAACTACATCTGCCGGCTGGCGAACTCTTCGCCGCTTTTACCGGCTGGAACGCTATCCGGAAGTGACGACGGTGACAGAAATAGTTTTTAGCCACATAAATTAATTTAGCTATTTTAAAATTGGTGAATGCCTTAACGTCTTCACAGACGGTGAATGTGATAAAAGTTTGGTGTGCCGTTGATTTGTAAATATATTTTTTGAGACAACAGAAAAGTAGTTTGACCTGCATACCCAGGATGCACTTCGCACTAGCCATCTTGTCGAGTGGTTGGGTTAGAACCATGGATATGTTATAAGAACGGTTAGAAGAGCGGCAGGCAAGGGTTAGCTGCTTTTTAGCCTACCCTACCTCCGCTGTGGTAAAGTGGTTATCTGTCAGCTAGCTGCTAGCAGCAGCTGCCAAAAGTGAGCTGTCCACACGCCGAGAGGCATAACTTCGCCGACTTTGAGACGTTTTCTCTGTCTACCGCTGGACTATTTATTATTTTTGAAAACCTGAATGGAATGGATTTGTTTACATCACGATGTCGCACATGCTGGTACCGAGGTAGGGAAAACTAGCTAACATCAGCTAACTCAGCTAGTCGGCGAGAAATACATATATATCTGAGAAAGAAGAGTGGGCTGCGATACCAGGCCCGCCTCAGACTAAAGTACCGGTGGCAGCTGCTGAACAAGAACTTTTACAAGGACTTGTTTGCAACTTCGGTTCCGGGACACAAGGAAGGCCGACCGGTTGTCAGAGAGGCCGTGTAGGGGAACAGCAGTCGCCCGTGTGCTGTGACCGGACACAGCGGGACGTTTCACAGGGTCTGGCCCCGCTTGTTACACTTTTCTCCGAGGAGAGGAAGAGGAACGATATGGAAAGGCTCTGTGACGGTACGTGTCTGTGTCATATCCCTCAGCTGTGAATTATTTCGCAAGACATTAGTCCAGCACTTCGTTTCATCAGGAGGCAGGCAGGCTTGACGCAGATAGTCAACATGTCGAAAATGCCAGCGAAGAAGAAAAGTTGTTTCCAGATTACGAGTGTAACGCAGGCTCAGGTGGCGGCCAGCAGCATCACCGACGACACCGAGAGCCTGGACGATCCGGACGAATCCCGGACAGAGGACGTGTCGTCGGAAATATTTGACGTTTCTCGGGCCGACCAGGGTGTGTGTGACAGGAGTTCATCCGAGGAAACCTTAAACAATGTAGCAGAGCCTCAGGAGGGCCAGCCGCCCACCTCATGTCCTGTCAATGGAGGACTCGCTTACAAAAGTATAGGTACTGGTCGCGTCACCCCACATACTTTAGGAGGAAATGTGCCTGTGCCAGCTACAGCTCAACCCTTTGTTCCAAGCTCAGCCACCCATCCGTTGACAGTCATCAATACTGCCCCTGCTGCCACTGTCTCTACCAATGTAGTTCCCACTGCTCCTGTGAGCACCAGCTGTATTTCCCGTTTCAGGGTCATTAAACTTGACCATGGTACCGGAGAGCCCTTCAGACGGGGCAGGTGGACTTGCACAGAGTTTTATGAGAGGGATTCAGATTCAAATGTTAATCGAACTGTGGATAGTATAAAGCAGACTGTAACCCTCGATCACAGTACTGACAGGGACAGTGGGCTAGGGGCCACCAATAACTCTGTGGTCACTAGCAGTGCTTTTTCTGCACAGGCTTTGGAGAACTCCGTGGACTGTGGCTACCCCGTCGGGCACCTCCCTCACCCTTCAGAGCCTCCTCAGCAAGGCTACAGCTTGGCTCCTCAGATAGGCAGCGGAGCAAGTGCCTTCCAGCCCACAGGGTGTTCAACTACCGCATCACAGCAACCACAACAGGCTTTGGTCAATATGCAGCCTGTTGCTCCACAAACCTTTCTTTCTAACTGCCTCAATGGTGTGCACCAAGGTGCCGTGCACCAAGGTGTCATGCAGCAGATGCCTCCCCTAACGCAGGCCCAGCAGTTTGCCTATTCTACGCATCCCACTGGCCTCTCAGCTGGCCAGCCGGACTTTTGTCAGCAGCACTTTGGCTCAGGCACTCAGATCCTTCCCATCTCGGCCCTCCCTATGGGGCCTCCAACCAGCCAGGTACCCTCGCCTCTAATCACCACTGCTGGTCCAGGAGCCCAGGGTCTAGGCGGAGACGCAACCTCAGCCCCGGGCCTCCTGCTACAAGTGGGCAATGTACCAGCCATGGACCCCACCCTTCCAGGAAGTGGCCAACAGCAACATATCAGCCAGACTCAGCCTTCAGGGGTGATAGGCATTGCCTCTGCACCTTCCATCACCACCACCACCTCCCACACCAGTATCCAGAACGCGCCTACCACAGTGCCCAGTACCACCAACACCCCTCCGGGTGTGCCAAGTCAGGCGCCTGGTACAGGAGGACTCGTCCAGCTCCAGGGAGCCTACGGAGGAGCCACAACAGGCCTTCCCTCCAGCTTCACTAACCAGGCAGACGATAGTAGGCAGAAGTCTGATGCCCTACCTCAGCCCAGTGCCGGTGTGGTGCCAGGGATAGATGCTGTAAAGCCTTTCATCGGCGAGGCCCTCAACCTGCCCTCTCCTGCTGTCAACAGCCTGTTTGACATCCATATTACCATGAATGTGGATGATGACAGGTAAGACGGTATAATGCAAAAATAAAAGGCCTATGTGAAATGAGTCCTCTTCCATAAATTTAATTATTGCCTATTGTTTTTTGTTCAGCTGTGGGCAATCAGTAATGTAATCTAATAGTATGGATATCAGTTTGCCTCAGTTAATGAGGATAAAAAGCTACGGTCTTTACCTGGAGCAGCCCTGATAGATTGTTGGAGTTACGAAGTTTGTATCTGGGAGTTTGCCCTCACATTAAACATTCTTGTTGCATGCTACAGCAGTGTGATCATACTTCACACTGTGTAGAACGCCTTTCCCCTCGCCAGTGCCAAAATGAATCACGCAATAACTTGAAGTCTTTGGTTGTACTTAAATAACATAAAAACTAAATACATTTTTCTTAGTTCTGTTTGTACGTGTAAAATTGTAGATGGGGGTTTTAGAGGGGTGGTGAGCCAATGAAAACTGGCAGAGAGGAGGAATATTCTGTCTTTGTCATTAATAGGCAACCCACAAAACCCCTTTTCAGACACCCGCAGCCCCCTCCTTCAAGCTTCCATTCAGCCATACAGACTGTTTGGATTTAGGGGGCGTTAACAAGCACTTGGATAAGTTACAACAACTCGCAGTAGCTGTGTTTTGTGGCTGAGAAGGGAATAACTCCCCAAACGTAGGCAGACAGTTTTTATTTTCCTGTCTGCCTAAAAGAGAAGGTTAGCATACTGCCTATGCTCCGTGATCCCAGCCTCCCAACTTTAAACCTTGTAAATACAGACTCTTCACTTGCCTACAGTTACTCTTCTAATGTACACACTGTAGCTATTTTTAGGATCTGTCGGATGGCCCTCGCACAGCTTGATCTGAAGTGTTGCCACTCTTTGCCATTCCAAGCAAGCAGAGGAGAGTTGGTGAGGTGTTGTTTGAGCCAAGAATGACCTAGATGAGAGCTGGATTCCACACACACACACACACACACACACACACACACGTGCATAGTTTGTCCTGTATTTATTTGGGCCTCAGTGTTTATCAGTGGGCTCTGTTCTGTTCTCCAGTGGTTATTATGAATGGTACAGCCACAGGACGAGGTGTGTGTGTGTGTGTGTCTAAGTCTGCTTAGGTTAAGGCCTGATTTTTATTGTTCATAGTCCAGCTATTCCCAAAGCTAATCATTGTTTACAAAGAGCCTTTCCCAGCAGCATCACATATGGATTGATTAGGTGCGGAGGGGACAGACATTGTGTGTTGTCCCTGATTTCATGAAAGAAACAGTGTGTGTGTGTGTGTGTGTGAGTGAGAGAGTGTGAGAGATAGAGGAGTGACATCAGTGGCTGTCTGTGTAGCTATGGTGATGCTGGCAGCAGGACAGGACGTGCCAGGGAGGGGGAGAGGACAGACAGACAGACGGGCGCACGCTGCACAGACACACACGCACACCTAAGGCAACGATGGCTGGCACGTAAGCGATGACATGGCCAGACTGAATCAGCAGGACAATGTCTGCCGTCTGCTCTGGCTCTCGTACTCGAGTCCTTGTCAGACCTGTCCATGTTGACACATCAGCTTGACGAAGTGTTGACTTGACTTGTTGCTCACCAAAGGTTTAAGCTCCTTCTTCTTGTTCTCTGCACACTTCCTCATTTTCCCATGAGATTTTACATTGTAAAGTCCTGAAACCGCACACTTGTCATAAGTTAACACAAAAAGCTTTGTGAAATAGGACCTTGCTTAGAAGCAAAAGGCTGCTATAATTAAAGTGTAAAAAGTTATGCCTTTTAAATACAATTTAATTCATACATTCTAAGTCAAATTGGTGAGTTTGCATAAATGTTTCGTAGCTAATTTCCCTATTTTTTTTTTTATTTTTTTTGCCCCCTATAGGGTTTTCTTTTGTTTGCTGTCCAATTTGCAACAAAATTACAACATAGCCTGCAGTGCTTCAGTCACACTTTAAACCATTTTTAAACAAAATAAGTTAAACACTATGGCCGTGGTCCAGTGACAATTTATTGGATTGTATAAGACTGATTACTAAGTTGCTACAGTTTACTTAATGCAGCCAGTAGGGGACACCACAGAGGTCAATCCTGTGGATGTAATTCGGTGCACTTTCGTCCTGATTGGCGCTGGCTATGATGTAATAACCATGTAACGGCTTTTGCATTGAGCAGCTTTTGGTAGATGTGTATCAAGTAGTGGTGTAACAGATCACAAAACTCATGGTTCAGATTGGATCACGGATCATTTTTTAGATAATTAAACAAACGACAGGGAGAAATAACTTTGCTTTCCATGTATAAGGTCTATTTATTACAGAACTTAACGTAGCTCCCGTCACTGACACACCAGGGTGATGTCTTTTCAAATGATCATACGGTTTTCTCATCGCAGAATGTCTACCCCGGTTCAGTTTTATCCACCACCCTTTTTTCCGTCAAGATATTTAACGGGGAAGCCAAAATCCTCTCAAGCTCTTCCTTTTCTCTGCTAGCCATGGTTGTCACTCAGTCCGCTTCTTTTCCTCTGCAATGTACACTACCGTTCAAAAGTTTGGGGTCACCCAAACAATTTTGTGTTTTCCATGAAAAGTCACACTTATTCACCACCATACGTTGTGAAATGAATAGAAAATAGAGTCAAGAC